>CAKAOH010040993.1:0-44887 GCA_916701665.1 Sebastiscus tertius
CTCAGAGCAGAGATCCTGGCCTCCTCTTCCTCTTCTAGAAACTGGTGAAGCTTCTTAAACTGCTCCTTAATCTTCCTCTCTGTGCGTCGGGCCTGGACCTTCATGTGTTCTGCTGTTTGATCAGACTTCACTTTAACTTGTTCAAAAACCTTTAACTTCTCCTTTAAGGGCTCCAGAGTTTCCTGAAGTTCCTTCTTGTGTTGTCGTGCAGCTTCATCGATGGGTCTGAATCTGTGGTTGGTGTGTTTTTCTGAATCTCTGCAGACGACACACACTGGCTGCTGATGGTCCAGACAGAAGAGTCTGAGTTTCTCAGAGTGCAGACTGCAGAGAGCCTCTGAAGCTCTCTGATCTCTCTCCTGTAAGAAGGCCTCACACAGGTTCCTCAAGGCCAGGTTACAAGGTGGTTCTGACTTTGAAGATCTTCTCTTACAAACTGGACACTCGCGTGTCTGTTTCTCTCTCCACCAGTTCTTCAGACAGTCTTTACAGAAGCTGTGGCTACATGACAGGACAACAGGATCTCTAAAGACGTCATGACAGACCGGACAGCAGAGATCCTCTGATCTGGAAGCCATTTAGTCTCTGAGTGAAGCTGAAAACACAGCAGACAGAAAGTAGAGTCAGTCATGGCTCCCCTCCCTCCTCTACTAGCTTCACTGACATTTACTTTCACTTTGAGTCGTGTTTTTAGTCAAACTCACCTTCAGTGTGTGGAGCGTCAGCAGGTTGAAGCAGCAGTGTTGTAGTTTTCCACTTTTTTCTCCTGTAGATGAATTCACTCAGATGAAGTTGTTAGTTTGTTGTGAAGGTGAATCTGATTGTCTGGTTTTCAGTCTGTGTGACTCTCTTTAGTGAGGAAGAATAACAAACTGTTTCCTGGTTTTTCTCAGGTGAGTCTGGTGAGGGTGGAGCTTTAGTCACACTTCCTCTGCTGAATGTTGCTGCACACAGAGGAGTGTCTCATCCAAAGTCCTGATTCATTGCAGGATATATAGACTGATAGTGTGCAGCAGGCTGTTGCAACAGTTATGTTTATGAGAAGAATCACTTCCAAACAGATCATCACCTGAATCAGAAGGATGGATCTACAGTTCTGGATCCATGGTGAGTTGATTATTCGGTTCACGCCTTAATAAAGTTAACAAGTTAACTTAGGCCCAATTCCAAACCCCTACACCCTCTCCCTAACCACTTCTACTTCGTTCAGGTGGAGGGTCCGCCATATTAAGTGCCACCCCAAACCAATTAGCGGGGAGTGGAAGTGGGTTATAAAACCCTCCGATAGCAAGTCTACATGGATGCCGACTTAACCAGCTGCTCTTACTGACTAACTGCAACGCTGTTTTTTGTCCCGTCATGGAACATGCTCCAATGTAAGCTCCATGTGACTACCGTTACAAACATTTACTCTTAAACTGCTCAAACTAAGAGAGACATTTAAAGGTCTCATATTATGCTCATTTCCAGGTTCATAGATGTATTTTAATGTTGCACTAGAACATGTTTACATGCTGCAATGTTCAAAAAATCTGAGGTCTGCTGTCCAGCCGCTGTCCATTAGAGCCGGCTGTCAATCACTCGTGAACTCCAATCAAACGGTCAAACTAGGCAGCACTGATCAAATATGAATCAATATTATGTTACATTAATGCCTATTTCTCTCCTCAAATGTTTTCAGAATCATCTTGTAATGCACGGTCTGGCTGTAAAATAAGAAAGTTTGTGACGCCGCCGTCATTGTGAAATCTGGTGAAGGAACGCCAAGTACCGGTCACATCGATCGGAGCACAGCCAATAGGAACGCTCTCTCAATGAAATGACCTGTGATTGGTCAAAGTCTCCCGTCACGGGCTAGATTTTTTAAAGCCTGAAAACAGAGCCCTGAGGAGGAGCAGAAGTCTAGTTATCTCTCAGAACACTTGAATTACAATATGCTGAAAGGTTATTATGGGATTTTTGCCCATTGATGCCAAAAACGATCTGCCTACTGCCACTTTAAGGCTTAAAAATTCACGAGTGGGGTTTTTAATTATGTACTTTATGTCGTAGAACAAAAAGCTTGTGTTAACCACGTACCTTGTTTCAGGTGTCCAATTAAAACCCATTCAAAAAACCCATTGACTTCCAGATGTGGGAACCAAAAGTGCTAAAATGCCAATTAATTTCCGTGTTTTAGGACCTGTAGCACTTTATATAAAGCCATAGAAATAGAATATTTTTTGATATACATATATATTATATATATATATATCTATATATATATATATATAATATATTTTTATGTAACAAACGTATGAAAGTAAAAGAACAATGCTTCCCCCCTAAGAGACCCATTGTTATCATGAGCTACATGACTTTATTAGAACTTCCTAGTGCAAACTGTTTTACCTTGTTTTACAACACTGATGGCAACTTACATGCAAACAAAAGTAATAATAAATAAATACGATTGAAACAGTGTGGTCCACATTTATTAATTCATTGTTTATCCAAAAATGCACAAATTAGAAGAGGAGAAACACAGTCTAGAATTTGACATAAACCTTCATAAAACAAACTAAAGAGCTGTGCGGTTACATAAAGTAGGAGTGAGCTTAAAAATACTAAATGTATAAAAAGATAGATACTTAAATTAAAAAAAATTTAACGTTTATAAAAATTCAATTGCTTAAAAGTGAATATGAAAATTGTGAAAAAGTCTTTAAAAAGTAATAGAAATTTTGACATCAATAGCCTATGCACTTTTGAATTTGATTTTAGGCATCATAACTACCAGTTTATATTGACATATATTATTTTGATATTCACATCTTACACGGCACGTCCTTTAAAGACCCCCAATCAGTCACTTCCTGGTTCCCTGACAAGTCTTACCAGTATGACCACAGCGGAGGTGGCTACACCAGTGCTTTCAGTCAATTCTCTACAAAGCTCGTTAAATCATAAACGCACACAATATTACAAACACAGATACACTCTAATCTTTCCTTACTACCATCCAGAATACCTTCATGTATAAAAAATACAAACATCATAGTACCGTAGCCTTCAGAGAATAATGTTGACCTCTTTCTTTCCTTCACACTTATGCTAGACTTGTGTTAATATTATCACCACAATATACAGTGTCACAGAGCTGATAGGAGAGATACATCTTTGGGTTTATTTTGGGAAATGTGGTCGACACATAAAATACATTTTTGTTCTCTGGTTTAAAAAGGTGTAATAAGTTAACCATTGCTTTGGAAATAAAAATTATGATCCTCTGAGTGTCTCAGTGTCCTGAATTAAGTCAAAATTTTTAGAAAATCAATATCAAAAATACTCTAGAGTAAATAAATCTTGTGTATAAATATTGATAAACTGTTGAAGTGGTGTTTTCTGTATCAGATTTTTGTAGCACCAACGAGCTACTTGATGCAAGGACACTTATCTGTGAGAGGCTTTTGTTGTTCCAAATGACGTGATGTGATGGTCACACACATAATGATGCTACTGTGTAAGAGCTATTGTACACATTACAATGAAAACACATCGCTCTATAAAGCAACTAATATGATATTCATATGGAACAAAACAACAAGTGTATAATAATGAACTGTATAGTGAAGAGTTTTGACTTGTAAGTGCAACTAAAAACGGTGATGACGACTGGATCACTGCAAGACTGGACAGGTGTCTATGTAGCCGCTAGATGTTCAGTTCTTCAGATTGTACCACGGAAGAAATCCATGTTTTCAACAACAGTGTACAAAAAGAAATGGATAACCGTGGTGCAAGCTGTCATGTAATTATCTGCATTATAATGCACTTAAATTATGGAGGGTGAAAACAAACGCAAACTCATTGTTGCTCTTAATTACACAGATGAAAACAAAAAAAAAATCACACTGTAATATGAGTAGTTACTGTGGATTGGCTGTAGCAGGCTTTATTTTGTTTCACCGGCAGGAGGAGAGGAACCCAAGAGAGGAGCCTTCGGTGAAACCTGGACAAAGTTTAAAAAACAAGGTATTAGTGTGGAAAACTTTGATGTAATTAATGAGTGTTGGTGTGATTTGGAGCTGCAGCTACTTATGTCCTTAGCTGGGACCAAGTGTACTGTAGATACCCGATAATACAGAGGTGAAGTTTTTATTTATATCTGAGTTATGATTATTCTATGACATCATAACATAATATTAATTATATATATTTTTTTAACTGAAACACAAACAAAAAACACGTAGACACACAAACTAATAGTCTGCACACGTGAACACACGTGCCTGTGCTGTATATGTCGGCTGTAAGGTTTTGTTTTCTGTGTATATGCAGATCTACTGCTGCAATTAAAAAAATGCTGTGCGGTTACACTCTGTTGTAATGCTGTAGCGAAAATGACAGCTACTGTGTGAAAATTAAAGAGTCCAGATATGTTTGCACTTGTATCATGCAAGTTAGCATCAAATGTGTGATTTCAGTTTAGTCTTTTCCAGTTTTTTCTGTGCTTATGTTCTATTTTCTTGTATCTTCAATCTGCTTCATCCACCTTTTTCTTCAGTTAAACACTTTTAAATGACAGCTGAAAACCTATTTATTTAAAGGGACTGTTTGTAACTTCTTACACATATAAATCATTGCGGTTCGGTGTCCCATGCGGGCTCGCGTGTGGCTACGCTGTTCAGACTCAGACTCCAACACAAACTACACGGAAGCACCAAAATCGCAAAGTTATATCTAGTGAAGCCCGTCTTGCAAAAACAATGTTGGCCGCGGTCAGAGGATGCGGGGGAGACCGTAGCTTTGGTCTCCAGGGCCGGGGCCCGGCTGTACTCTGCTCCGCTGTCTGCCTGCTTGCCTTCACTCACAATGCACGCTCGTTCTCGCTCGTTCAGCTCGCCCTCCGGCCGCGGTCGGGATGCGGAAGCAGGAAAAGCCAACACTAGGATCAGCATTATTCATGGAGAGACTTTCGTCTGGTCAGCTAACATTACTGCCAAGCAGGTGAAATATAGAGTGATATTGTGGTTTTAGCTGACGTGTGTCGCCTCACTGTTTTGACATGCTCGCTCACATTGAGGTTGCGTGTGCACATGGGTGAGGGCGAGCAACAGGACGCTGACTTTCGTTGACTTAACAGCAACAGGTGAAGCTGTTACAACCAATTTCTGATTCTTATAAACAGTCCCTTTAATTTAGCTCATAATTAATGTCATTCTATTCATTATTTTTTATTTTTTATGAATTCTCTCATTTTTATTATTCTTAATGGTCTTGTTATTATTAATTTATTTTACTTATATATTTTAGCATCTACTGTCTAATTTTATTGCCTATCTGCTCTTGTTTGAATGTGTTGCATTTTGCTTTTCTTTTGTAAAGCACTTTGAGCTACATCTCTTGTATGAAAAGTGCTCTATAAATAAAGTTAGTATTTATTATTTTTATTAAAACTCTGTGCCTTATTGAGGCAACAGTAAGTGGACAATTCAGTCACCGATATCTTCTCCTTCTATGATAAATTTCTCCCTGTATGATTGTTGATGTGCAAAATAAAAAAGAAGGCCCTTATGACAACGGTGAGTGTGTGTTAGCAGTGAATCAAAGTACTCACAGGGGAAGGAGGCTTTGCAAAGTTGAGGTGAGCATACAGAAGCACAGCGATGTCGTTCTGGCTGGCCTCCAGGGCTATGGACAGAGCAGTGCTGCCGTCCTGTGAGAAACGAGAGGATGATGGTGAGATGATGGGTTTTGGGCAGGATTTGTCCAAAAAAACAAAAAAAAAAATAACGAGAGAGACAGAGAAGTGAAATATATGCTTACATTGTCAGTGAGAGTGACATCACAGCCCGGCACAGACAGTAGCTGACGCACAATGTCCACGTGACCGTGTTCGCAGGCACACATGAGCGCTGTGGAGCCGTCGTCATCACGGATGTTGACCTGTGCCCCACAGGACAGCAGCGCCCGCACCATGTCCCCTCGACCATGGCTGACCGCCAGCATCAGCGCCGTCTGACCAGCCTACAAACATTTCAAATCTTTAAACTTAACTTAAACATCTTCAACATGTTGGTCTAATTTCAGAGCTTTATTGCTGTCATTGCATTAGTTTACATGCTGCAGTGAAAAGCTCATGTAAATGCTGTGTAAGTCACAGGGGTATGGGTGTGTATTGAGGTGCAGTAACACATAATGAACAGTAGAGAGCGCACCTGGCTGGCCTTGGCGTTGACATCCCCCGTGCGCAGCAGCTGCAGGACGGTTTGAAGGTCATTGTCAGAGTGGAAGGCGGCCAGAGCCGTCAGCATGATGGCCGTGTAGCCCGCCTTGTTCTGCTTGTCAGCGTTACACAGGCCTGTCAGGTATAGAGGGCGATCAGAGTGACAGGTCATACAACAGCAGCACAAACAAAGACAGGGATGTATGACGTGTGACTCTCAAACCTGATGACTGAATACAGGAAAACATTTAAACATCTGACTCAATGGGATGAAAAGGAGTTTAACTTTTTCATATGATTTTGAATGCTTTAGTTAATATCCTTAACTTATGGATATGGACATTTAGGGCCCATATCACCCACCTCTACACTTAAATCACCCACATCTAATCTCGTCTCCCTCTTTTTTCACACACATACACACGAATGTGAGGCGAATGTTTATTTTGTGTATGTGTGACCGGGACTTCACAGTAGTTTTAGTTTGTTTTTGTTAGGTCCAGCTATAATCTCTCAGAAGTATGTAGCTATTAGGGCTGCAACTAATGATTATTTTCATTGTCGATTAATCTCTTGATTATTTTATTGATTAAGCGATTAGTTGTTTGGTCTGTAAAATGTCAGAGAACGGTGAAAAATGTGGATCAGTGTTTCCCAAAGTCCAAGACGACGTCCTCAAATGTCTTGTTTTGTCCACAACTCAAAGATATTCAGTTTACTGTCATAGAAGAGTAAAGAAACCAGAAAATATTCACATTTAAGAAGCTGGAATCAGAGAATTTTGTTTTCTCTAAAAATTACTCAAATCGTTTAATTGATTATCAAAATAGTTGTGATTGATTTAATAGTTGACAACTAATCGATTAATCATTGCAGCTCCAGTAGCTATAAACGGTACATACAAAATACATGGTTCGAAAACTGAGTGGGAACGGAGATCATTTTTAATGTTTAATATTTGTGCCACTTTGGTGTCCGATCTGAAGCAATTGCAGCATAGCGCCATCTCATGGAAAGTCAAGTCCATTTAATTTCTGTGGTTGATGGAAATTCCTTTTTTCATAGATAAAAAACTACAACTGAAATGAATTTCTGTTCATTTTTATTTTATTTTCATTAATTTATGATCAGGAAATATCGTTTCAGTTTAGAGGATTTGGTTTTAACAATACTAACAATATTTTTCTCTGGTTATTTTCATTTCAGTTTCAGTTTACTATAATAACCCTGCTCACCGGTGTCCAGCAGCAGTTTCACCACGGGGAAGTTGGAGTGGGAGACGGTGTAGTGAAGCGCCGTGTTCCCGTTGCCGTCTGCCATGTTGATCACAAACTCCAGCAGTTGAGGCGAGACTGAGCCGAAGGTGTTCATATAGGCTTTGACAACAACCGTGTCCGCCGCTTTGTGACAGGACACGCGCAGCCACTCCTGCAGCACGGTGGTGTAGGCCGCCCTCTGAGATCAGACACAATGAGGACGATTAGAGACACAATTGACGGACTGTTAGAGAAATGCAAGAGCACAGCTCACAGGCATGCAGACTGACCATAATAAGCATAGCAAAATCAAAAATGAGAAAAGGGTTTGTTGGAAACCAAACCTCTGCAGAAACACAGGAAATATGTTGTTGGCTCTGCCAGTACTTGCAAAAATGCTGAAAGAGCTCAGCGCAGTAAATTGTTTTTGTTACAAAAGCTTATGTTTTCTGGGCTAATTCAAACATTTAGAGATCTTATATCGAAAGAAACCTATAACCTCTAGTTTAGTAAAAAACATGCCCCTTATGAGGAGCTGTGTTTCTGCTCGATCGTGTTTCTGATTGTTGTCAGTGTGATCGCTTCTAAAAAAGGACACTCCTGGTTTTCCCGGAAAGCAGTGTCGATACTGAGTGGATTATCCCGGTTAGATGAAGTGAATAAAAGGAACACCTACTGCTCCTTGTTGGCTGAAGGCGTTGGGTTCCCCCAGGGCTTTCTGCAGGGCATGAAGAGCTGACATCAGGCTGTCACTCAGGTCCAGCCTGAGACAGATGAGGAGACAATGTCACTGATGCTCATTCACAGGCTTCAAAGTACCATTATATCAGTCTGTCTGTCAACCATGTGTATATTTACCTGACTTGCTTGGCAGACGCTGTGGCAGTGTTATTTGCGATGCTTTCAGCTGCCGGCTTTGGCTCTGACTGGCTGGAGAGGACGGTTGTTTCTGACTGGACGGTGTATTGCTGCTCGGTAATCTCAGTGGTTTTAGTGACACACAGCGTTGAAGAACCGGTAACTGAGCTTTGTTCAGGAGTGGATTCAGTGCTTGATGATGTGGAGGTGATCTCCAGGGTGAGAGTCTCTGTAGAGGCAGCATCGTTTGCTGGACATGGAGGTGTTGGAGTGGAGTCGGAGGCCGTGTCCGTCGCTGGTGACTGGAGGGTTTTGTCTGGCAGTCTTGTGTCTACAGGTGCAGGCTGGTTGGGACTCTGCTGCGAGTCTGGAATGACGGCTGGTAGTATGACGGCAGTCTGTTGAGGTACGATGTTGCTTTCTGGAGGCTGGGAAGCCTGGCTGTGGGTTATTTGCTGGTGCTGGGCCGCTGACTCTAGTTTTTCTCTGGCTTCATGATATTCGCTGGAGTCACTCGCCTCATCTGAGCTCTCGCTGCTGCTGTCGTCTGACGATGTGGACTCGTAGCTGCAAGACAAAAACACGTTTCACTGTCAAACTCCCTGCCCAATTTGGTGCCCTAGGCTAGATTTTAGCTGGTAAACCTACCTGTTTTTGCATGCGCAGAAGTGACTGCAAAGTTTTTTTTGTGCGCTCACAAAGCACGCCCTGCCGGGGGTTTCTAAAACAGTGTTATTTTTGTGCATACAGGATTGACATAGCCTCTTAACCTGCTTATAATATAGCTACCATATTGACTTTAATCGTGAGACACCCCATTCTTTCAAGACTCCTATTCTGAAAAAGATTTTTTGAAGATCCAATCTTGTTTTAATAATAATAAAAAAAAGAAATGTGACCAGAATGCACCGGGAACAGTAACATTGAAAAAACAATGTAAGCTGATATATATGTCTTTTAAATGAAATTGTCTTTTTTAAATAGGCCAACAAAAACTGCAGCCTATTTCTAACATAATTTTACAATCTAAAAGTCTAAATTCGTAGACTATGCCTGTCTCATTGATCACTATGATCTTACAATTTGAATCAGTTCTTGATTTACTTTGCCTACCTTAACCCTCTGAAAATGATGGTGGATCATCTGACTGGCATTAACATTACTGTCTTTTAAAGGCCATTATGAGTTTCAGTTTTTAAGATAGTAGACAAACATATTGAGATTGCGATGAATCCGTTGATACCAAACATGTCATGCTAGCTTCTTGGGAATAGGGGATACATATCGCTCCAAGTTGAGCTGTCTTTACCGCGAGGTCTGCGACACCTCAGTGGCAAACTGGCGGTGTTATGGCCAAGCTGTTTGTGCCCTCTCCGGCACTTGGTGCCACACAGCTATGCGCATGATGTGCGTGTGCAATTGTGCAACTCACACCTGTTTTATCACTGTATAAAGCAACATTTCTACTTTATAACTCTGACAGTATACCCTTGACTGACACTTACCCTCCATTGACTCCAATGAACTGTAGGTTCTTCTTTGTAGAGGGAGATCCTGGTTCACCTTCTGCTTTCCGCTTCATTATGGACCTCAGAGAGGACTGTGGAGATGAGGCTGGAAAAGATACCAGTGATCAGACACACAGTAGGAACAAAGTTAGAGTGATGGTCAAGGGGGGGTGTTTTGAACAGTCCAGTTACCTGTCTTAGGGCCTTCTTGTGACTGGACAGCCTCTGTGGATGTGTGCAGGTGTGTTTCTTCTTCTTTTGAATGCAACAAAGCGATCTGATTACCAGATGTGCCGACAGCGATGGCAGGTTTAGCTACAGGTACCGAAGTGGATAACTCGCTCTTTAGGACGTCGCGCACCTGCTTGGAGCTGACTGCAATCGGCAACTCAACTGGAGCATCTGTGAGACAGAAAGAAGACTTCAACTTTTCAGCCTTAACTGATCAAAACTCTTTTGGAGGAATATAATACGATAAAAGTAAACTACTGTATCCAACATTTTAACACAAGCTCATACACCCTGAGTTGTCAGATTACACTTGTACAATCTAATACAATCCAATGGTAATGCAGTAAATCTTGCTTTATTATCTTAAGTTTTAGTGTCAGAGACCTTCAGCCTGTCCGCTGTGGTGACCCTCCACGCTTCCAGGTGGTTGAAGGGAGGGGGAGCTGCAGGTCTCTGCTCGCAGCAGTGTGCCCACCTCCACCACGGTGGGCTGCTCCAGTGTGTACACCTGGATCCCCACAGTTCTCTGTTCCCTCTGCTGGGGCAGCTGTGTGAAGCTGACCAGAGTGTGCAGACTGCAGCTTTGTGGCTCCTGCCAGCCCACGCTGGTAGCCATGACCGGATGCTCTGCCTGAGGGCCCTTCTGGATCGCTGTAGCCTGCTGCTGCGCGTCCTGCAGCTCCTGCACCGTCCTCTTTAGCTGGCCCTCAAGCTGACCCACTTGATTCTTAAGAGCCTCCGTCTCTGGCAGCAGCCCCAGATCCTCCTCCCGAACCCCGACTCCCACCTGACGACTCCCCCTCAACACCTCCGGTCCCACTCCGATGGTGCGCACTTCCCGCTTTGCATCTGGTCGCGCTCCACCCACAATCACCGTATCCTCAATCTCACACCCTGAATCTTGAAGCTTGGAGCCCTCGGGTGTGGTGGGAGACAGCGGCTTGTTGCTGCTCTTAGCTCCAGAGCTCACCTCTTCTTCAGGGATGTCGATGTAAAGCTCTCCTCGGGAACGACCTCGGTTGAAACTCAGACTATGACCCAGGAACTTCTGGCTCTTCAGCTGGACGCTGAGCTGCCGTTTCTCCTCCTGCAGCACAGAGATTTTGACCTGCAGCACAGGGATGGTCTTCACCTGCTCCTCCAGCTCCTTTATCTTCCTGAGGGCCGCGGCCATCTGTTCCCTGACATGCTGCAGGTGGGCTGGTGTTGGGGTCACTGGGGTGGACAGGCCAGAACTCAATGGGGTGTAGGATCCACCTCCACCGTGGGCTCGGTTGTAGCTGTGTGCACTGCTGAGAGAGGTGTTGGAGCCTGCTACGCTGCTGTGCATGCTGCCCAGGTTGGAGAATCTCCGCCCCTCTTTCTCTTCCTCCAGCTTCCTGCGTGCATCCAACAGGGTCTTCTCAACCCGGGCAGTGCTAAAGCTGGGCCTCTGCGACGTGTGGAAGCCGGGGGCGCAGTAAGAGAAGGAGGAGTGTCGGCTGTCCATGCTGGTGTTGGAGCACAGAGACTCTGTGGAGGTCCACCAGGAGCCGGTGTAGCCATAGCCGCGGGGCAGGGAGCCATAGCGTGGCCGGCGTTGGATCGGTACCTTCTTGATGGTGTTTCCCTTCTCTATGTCGTTAACATATTTGAGGAAGTCGAGGTCCAGACGGTAGCCATAGGGGGTCTCCACTGAGTAGGGCGCCTCCTGTTCTTTGCCGTGCAGGGAAGGGGGAGCAGGCGGGTTGAGTTTCCCTGAGGGGGAAGGAAATCAACTTTAAACAGACGGAAATCTGCGTCTAATCTTGGGCTCAGACTTTAGAAAATAGCATTAACTTTGGGCTACTGTGTATTTACGTATGTACTCTGAAACAATCAGCAAATTAGACACAAAGTGGAATGGCACAGTTACTATAACCTGACCTACTAAGTGTTGCATAGTTAAATTACTTGGAAGTTGTCTGACAGTTTAGATCCTAACAAAAATAATGAATTATCTTAACTTCATTATCATGTGGTGTAATATAAGTAAAATAATTAGAAGGTGCACCTGGGAAGCCGGGGTCCATATGCAGCACCTGAGCCATAATGAGCCTGTGGCTGCTCCTCAAACAGTCACCCACCAACTCTCACCTGTGGAGAAACAGACAGACACCTGTTGAATTTAGAAATGACTACACCAAATATTTATTAAGGAGACATATGATGCTCATTTCCAGGTTCATACATGTATTTTGGGTTTCTACTTGAACATGTTTACATGCTGTAATGTTCAAAAAACACATTATTCTTCTCATGCTGTCTGTCTGAATACACCTGTATTCACCCTCTGTCCGAAATGCTCCGTTTTAGTGCCTGTCTCTTTAAGCCCCCCTCCAGAAAAAGCCCAGTTTGCTCTGATTGGCTTGCGAGAAAATATGGTGCACCTTTGCAAAGGTAGTTCTCAAGACATGAATGGCGTATTCTTGTGACAGCAGACAATCTGAGATTTCTGAGATCTCCGCCTATCAAACGTCTGGGTATTTCTAAATGCAAAGTTGTTTCTAGATCGGCGGCTAACAAACCTACGCCCTTTACATGTCCTGGATTCAGACAGGTCAATCACAACGGTTCTACATGCTTGGGGACGTAGGGGGGTGCCACGTGGAGATAACGCACTGTTAATGGTCGACGTGGGAGAGAGCTGGGAGAGAGCCGGAGATTCTGGAGGAATTAAACTCTTTACTCACATGCTGGATAAATCAAATGCTCTGACAAAAAAAAGACGGTTCTGTGGCTGTCGCAGGGCTGTAATAAACCCATCCAATCATTTCATTACGCCCGAATGTACTGACTGAACGTGCTACCTGTCTACCTGTCTGCGTGCACTCCTCCCGTGCACTCATTGTGCATCCCCAGAGTCTTCAACAAGCCGCTAGTTTGACAGCTGTGAGTACTAACTATAGCCATGTTCGTTATTTACATTCATTTTGATATGTTTATGTACGTAATGATAATTTTGGGGGAGTGGCTTTGGAAGTGGACCTGAAACAATGGACTGTCAGTGTATTTAGGGACGTATGGAGCCAGTGCTGCTAGCTACTTTCATTGGAAAAGAGTCTGCAACACTGGGCTCGTGTTTTTCAGCTGGATCATTTAAAAAAATCTAGTGTACTCTTGCTAGTTTCTCAAGATCGCCCAACCTGCCTTGAAACAGGAATCAAAATTTCAGTATATAACATACAGTATATTTTATATAAACATAGAATCGAATTGAATGGATCGGCCCCATTGTCACCGATACCCGATCCAGCTGTTTCCGTCTGCATCGGCCTGATATCCGATCTGATATCGGTGCATCCCTAATAAGATGTTGCAGATGTTACTAATAACGATGGCTCCGTTCTGTTCAAGTGCTCCAGTGAGAGTGACAGGATGCACGACACCAGGACCCTGAAACAAAAGCAGCTAAATGGAATTCAGCCATCATTTTATTATTTACACCTGTGCTTTACTGGTCTTCCATAAAAAAAAAGGCATATTATATGGACTATATGGATGTGAGTACTCCACTACATATGGTTTGCATTCTAGCAATAAACAATTGATAGCGTGATGTTCATAAATAGTTTTAATGTTTCTTTCACTACCTCGCCCTCCTGTCTAATTTTATCTGTTCATTTTTGGGAGCGTAGTGGGTCACAGTGGATTGTGTGTTTGTTTCTGTTCTTAGCGTTTAGAGAAGAGGAGTTACAGAGGAAAGTTTCCTGGCAGCTAATTCCAGGACAGAGATTTGAGGCCGCCGGTTACAACCTTATTAGGAATCATCTGTGCACGCTAACTTCGCCTCTCAATTTAGGGTTTACAGACACTCTGCTCCTTCTCTGCCTCACTTTCTCCACATCTTCCCCCTCCTGTGTCTTCTCTCAATTTGATGTTATATTCTGGTGCTTTCCCCCCTCTCTCAACGTCAGCTGACGATCAGGAGGTTTCAGCTGCTCACCGTCTCTCTCTCGTTCCCTCCACATATTTCGACACAGAAAGCATAGTGAAGTGCTGAGAACTTTAACACATTTTTTCACATCAGGGGTAATGCTTTTTGACTCTTTATACACAAAATATGGTGCTTTTTCCCCCAACAGAAAGAACAACACAGTGCCAGCAACGACCATGCCTCTGAGTTAGTATCTGCTTGGAAAAGATTAACTTTCTAGGTCATCACGTTGGTGGGAACGGAGGATGTAATGTTTAAGCCATCTACAGCAGAACATCGTTATATTACTGTAGACTTTACGGAGCTAAGATGGGAAGTTTGGACTGCAAACCTCCACTGAGTCTCTAAGTCGAGCTCTTTCTCTCTCTTCTATCTTGTGACCCTCGTCAGTGCTTGCTCGTTTGTGAAAAGTAGGGCACTTGGAAACACTGACTGAATTGACTTGGTATTTTTGAAGTCATGCAGTCAGTTTAATGTCCTGGTGCGATTCCCCTTATCTGTGCCCCTTCATCACCCTCTCATACCAAGATTGCCACACACACTACGAGGCATGGAAATACTGTATGCATGCATATACACTGACAGAAGCAAAAGTACTCCTCTCTCCATAATGATAGGAAAAGATTACACTGTTAACTTTATAGGGCACTGACACTAAGATTTATATTTGTAGCTAACAGTTGAGGAATGTATCAGAGTAACTTCGATATTTTTCAACCTGGACCGTATTTTCTCATGTTTTTGTGTCTAACTGACAAATAACAACAACAATTTCTGAAAGTGGTCCAGTATTGAGGAACAGCGCTGTAGACAGCAGCTGCTAAACAGGCTGTAATATGATGCTATCAGGGCAAACTGGCACCCTCATTTACATCCCCTAAAAGTGCTTGTTTTTGCCATGACAAACCCTGATTGTTATTAAAAGTGTCTGGCATTATGGAAAGAATCTCGCTCAAGGAGAAGTCTCATTGTGATGTCTGCCGAGGTGGCGTGTAGCCGGAAGACAACGGTGGAATAGAGGAATACAAAAACGCGAGTGGCAGCCAGGCAGAGTTTGTTGTGTTGGAGTACAGAAAGCGTAGCTTAGTGTTACCTAAAAGATTTTCAATGACATGACTGCATATTTAGATGATTTCAACAATCTGGACGAGGTCTTTGAATTCGATGGCTGCCCATATCTATTTGAGTATACGGATATTCAGATTTCACAACGAGACTTTTCCTTGAGTGGGACTTGGACATCAAGCGAAAGGTAAGAAAAAGGTCCTTTCCACAATGTTGTCAGACACTTATAATAACAATCTGAGCCTGTCAGTGGCAAAAACAAGCACTTATAGTGGACTTAACGTTACATTGACGCTGCTCACTTGCCCTCGCGGCTCGTTTAGTGGCTGCTGGTTACAGTGTTCTCCCTCAATACTGGACCAATTTCAAAAATTGTTGTCCCCATTAGTCACTTAGACACAAAAACATGAGAAAATATGGTCAAAGTTGAAAAATATCAAAGTTACTCTTTGAGACTTCCTTATATTAGATTTGTAGAGGAAAAAAAAGAGAAGATAAGGAGCACGGCATGGATCTGAAAAATCCCCCCCAAAGTCAAGTTATGTGAAAAAGTACGGACTAAAGGCATCTGAGGCGAGGCTTGTGTCTGTTTGTGTCTGTTTATCTCCAGTATGGAATGAAAGCGTTAGATTGATTATGTGCTGCATGTTGTACAGTGCGGTCTGGGTTTGCCTACTTGTGTGAGAAAGTGAGGACAGGACAGACAGAAGGGGAGTGGTTGGTTGTCTATGTGTGTGTGTGTGTGAGAGTATGTGTGTATGCTGGAGGGTGGAGGACAGCACTGACAGGGGACAGTTGATGAGATATAATTAGAGTCTGCAGTTTAGCAACCAAACATCCCAGCCCAGCAGACGAGACGGCTCACACTGTCCACTGCATTTCCCTTTGAAAGCAGTTTTCTACTCCTTCAAATCACATCTACACACATTATTCTCTGCTTCAAAATGTCTCTTTGCTTTCCCCGCCGGGAACCATTCGTCCCACATCACCCCCTCAAAACGCCCACGCCAAAAGGCCTCCACATCTGCTTCTCCAACAGTGGCTCATTGGGTGTTTCAGATGTGTTAGCATGTGTGCACGTGCTCCCCCCCCCTTCCCCGACTAGTGTGTATGGCTTCAGGGTGGAGTGGCTGACCTTCCTCCTCCTCTCTCTCGGCTCTCAAACAGAGTTCCTTTGAGATGACATCTGAACAGAAACCAGTGTGCGCCCTTCCCCAGCGTCACACTACCATTCTTCAGACGACTTTCCCTGGCCGGCTCCATCCAGGACAAATGCCTTGTTGCCCCCATTACACCCCCCTACCTCCCCATACAGCTGCATACCATACTAACGGAAGTTAACATGGCCGGGTCTACTCCCTCCATCCTCTGCTATTAAGATTAAGACCCTCAGGGGGGTAAGATGCAGGTCACGCAGCACAAATTACACATCTGCGGTATGTCCTGTAAGATGGCACGAGAACAACTGCATTATACTGTTGTGTCTCTTGCAGCGAACTGTGCAATACGTTTATTTTTGCACACTAAAAATGCCAAATTGATTAACGTTTACGCAATACATTTGTGTTGTTGGACCAATTTTTGATAACTTAATTAGTCGAGGCCTGATGTTGCCTTACACATTAAAGAATGACCCCAGTCACTTCCACACAGTGAGGCATACAGCTCAATAAGTAAATACTTGTATCGCATCGGTACTCGGTATCGGCTGATACCCAAAGTCCAGGTATCGCTATCGGGACTGAAAAAGTCAGATCGGTGCATTCATACTTGTTACTAAACTTTTTTAAGTTGTGTCACAACTATATTTTTACAGTGTAAGGCAGCTTAAGGTTCATTCATTCACAACCAAACTCTTGCATGCAGGATGGATTAAAAACGGGATTTGATTTACAGCATGTGGATAGATTATTGTGCCTTTGGTGCATCAGGGGATCGAGACCACCGTGAAAAGTAATTTAAGATGCCAGGCTTCATTTCGAGGTCAGCTCTCTCAAGTCTATCAAACTCAATGCTTCCACTCATTGAGTCACCTTATTATTATTGCCATTACAAAGGATTAAACGTCAGTATTGCTGAAATACCACTCTTCCCACCACCCAGAGAAGATCTTTATGGATTTTTCCACTGACTCCCTCAGCCTTTTAGTGATTACTATTCTGCTCAAGCTTGGGAATGGTTTATGAATTAGGAAAAGATTTATTTTCCGCTTCATACCAGCTGCTTGTGCTGCGAGGACGGGATCTCTCCTCCCCAGGCTCCTTGCTCTCCCTTCCTTTCCTTGCACTCTTACAGCCAGCACCTGTGGGAAACCAGAATAAAGGAAACTTGAACTTTGGCGGTAACGGCCTTTGGTTGTAGCAGTTTGCAGCCCAGATCACGTGAGAATAAAAGGAGATATCTAGACATGTAATCATCAGGAGGTGTGTAGCTCTGTTGACACAGAGATAAAAACAGACAGGTTACAAAAGAGTAGCCTCCGCAAGACTATAAACACAGGTTGCAAAGCCAGAAAAAACATTCCAGTGGTTTATGTCTGACACGCCGGATGTGAACAATATACCCCCATGAAACGCCAATCACTCTCTGACCTCCTTGTAGTGCAGCCTAGATGAAGTCTGAATCCATGCAAAGCTGCTCTCCTCCTCTGCCAACACGTTCCCCCACCCCATTCCTCTCTCCAATCCAAGGCTCTCTAATCAATTCAAGGCTGGGAGCCTCCCTGCCATGTGATTGGGCAATGTTTTCTGTTTTCTTGCCTCTGTGACTCACAAACCCAAAATCCACGGGCACACACGCCCTCCAGTTTTTGGTGGGAACAGCCGTCATCTCCAGCGATCACCTTAAAGCTGCAGTCAGTAGCTTTGAGCAAATATGATAAAAAGCTATTTTGATAAAACTGTCTTTGTATCCTGATAGTAACGCATGAGACAGACAATCTGGGAAAAACATCCTGTTCCTCTGTGTCCTCCGGTGCTCCTCTAATGGCATTTGCAAGATTTCAGAGCGCTGAAGGAAAACAACTAATCTGTCAATCGGGGACTCTCTACAGCAGCTGTCAATCGCTGCTCAAAAACCTTGTGAACTCCGATCATACTGTCAAACTAGGCAGCGCTGATAAAATATCATAGACCAAATAAGAAGTGGACGTAGTCACCGTGACGTCAAACATTGGTTTGTGGACTGCCGTTTTGCAGCCTCAAATTCAACATTTTGGCCATCGCCATCTTGTATTTTTGCAACCAGAAGTGACACGAGATATTTTCAGATGACCAAAAATGTTATAATTAACTTTCATGAAGTGAAAACACACTGTGAAAGGGTTGAAGTTCTACAATGAAAACACGGACAACTCCCAGACTGGAAAACGCCGTGGTAGCGACCTGTCAATCACAAGGTAGCCACGCCCTAAATCATCCCCTGCTTTATGGTCTATTTGACTCTATAGTAATTTACTAAATGAACATCATGCTGTATTGAAGAGGACTTGAAACTAGCGATTGAGACCATAAACTCATGTTTTACAATGTTTACTGAGGTAATAAATCAAGTGAGAAGTAGGCTCATTTTCTCATAGACTTCTATACAATCAGACTTCTTTTTGCAACCAGAGGAGTCGCCCCCTACTGGCTGTTAGAAAGAATGCAAGGTTAAGGCACTTCTGCATTGGCTTCACTTTTCAGAGGTAGATTTATTTCCTTAAAGCCCACTTAAATGCTCACTAGCTAACGCTTAGGCAGTCTTTTATATACATTGATAGCTGGTGTGATCATTGTTATTTTCTCAAAGCTTCTTCTTTCTCCCAACTTTTTTTCGATCGTGATAACACACTGGGCCTCTAAATAGGAGTCAGGGGCAGCAGAGGTTCATTAATTTCTACTGTGCATTACATGTCTATCTTTGGACAAGCTCCAACTGTCTGTATAAACGTCTGCCATTGTTAAAATACAGCCAATGTGTAGTGAACGCTGTCTGCTAATGCCCCTTTTAATGAGACAGTCCGCCTGTTTTGAGCCCTTTTTGACTAATTGTCATCCTCCTCAGGTCCCCTACGTCGAGCTCGGTGGAAAGACGCTGATAATGACGGTGTACGATTTTGACCGCTTCTCCAAACACGACGCCATCGGCGACATCAAGGTACCAATGAACAAGGTGGACTTCAGCCACGTAACGGAGGAGTGGCGGGATCTGATGAGCGCTGAGAAGGAGGAGGTAAGACTCATGAAACCTCTGTAGGCGGACACACATGCCAAAAGTTCAATCACTACCTAGAAAATGGGAAATGAGTAGGTTTGAAATCATTTTGTGACACCTTTCTCATGTGTCAGGGCTCAGATTTTTACATCCGGTAGCTGCCGTTTCAATATCGGTGCTTGTATAAGTGATATCACAATGATTATTTTTGCAGCGTTCAGCAAGCCAATTGTGCTCGAACCATAAATGTGGTGCCGTGGCTGAAGTAATCCATCTCTCCTGGAAATGTCACTTAATCAGATGTCCACACTTCCCCTTCAATTAATAGAAGTGTGACTTTCCAGGCAGCAGTTCAGGAGATTCAATTTTCATGGTAAATGTCACGGCATATAGCACATGTTGCCAGGGGAACCTCATTTTTTAGCATTACGGTGGTTTGATTTAAAGGTTAATTATAGCAGTGTCGAATGGCTGGTGGTGTTGTTTGAGCTGAAGGGCATCACTATGCTTCTTGGCGTTTGGTCGCACAGCTGCACCTGACAATTTAACGCAAGGCTTGAGACACCAGAGCGACGCTGTGCAGTGTTCAAGCTCAGTGGAGAGGAGTTGTAGAGGCAGACCGTGGAAATTACTACTTTCCAGTTTCCAACTCATGGAAAGTATTGAAATGTTTTATTATTAATTGAATAATGTGAACAGTAATTGTGAATGCATAGAAGTAATAATAGATCGATCCATCTGTCAACAACCTGTTTAGATTATGTGCGATGCCAGGAGGTTTGCACAACCTGTGTTTCCCTCAGTAGCTGCAAATTACACCTGCCAAAGTGAAACGGATTGTCTTTGCAGCTCAGCAGTTGTACCTGTTGATGATTCAATTCTTTTTTTTTTCACAGTTGGTCTTGAGGTTAAAAGAAAAGTATGACATTTTGGGAAATACGAGAAGGAGAACAAACCGCACACTTCCCCTAAAACCACAAATCAACACTTTTCACTTTTGTTTGTTTAGCGGTTAAACCAGAGGCAGCGCCATTAAAAGGCACTAATTGAATATCCAGAGCATTAATTTAGCAGCAAACTATTTGCTATGTAAAGATATAGAGGAGTAATGTCTACCTGAGTAGAGAATGAAGTCACTCTCCCTCTGTGGGTGTTGTAATCCGAGCTTCGCCTTGCTTTGTTGACATAGGCGGGCCGTCCCTGCGTGCTTTTAGTGCATGTTAGTGCATGTGAGTGTGCCCCACTGGCTAGCTCGCGGCCGCCGCTCTGCACTGTGCCATTTTATTTCACTGTTAGCGTGGTTAGCACCATTAGCTGCGAGCCGCTGACTCGCCGTCACCATGTTGAGAGCTGTTGAGAGGCAATAGAAATGCTCACAATTTCATATTTAGCACCTTTAAATTGTTTCTTTCACAACGTAATGTGCTGTTAAGAAGTCGTCGTCATTTCACGCATTTCTGTGAGATCACATTGCCGACAATGCATATCTCTGCTACAGGAAATTGTTTATTTTTCAGACTGTTTCTCTGTTTCTTTCTGTTTTTCTTTTGCAATACTGGATACTACCTCTTCAGACCTCTTGAAATATTCAGATGAAACAGTCTTAGTAGAAAAATCACTCTCTGGTTTAGCTGTTCACAAACCCCATAGATATGTGTGACTTGTGATTTGGGGGTCACAAGTTTGTTTTAATTGATAAGAAGCCAAACAGGTGGGAAGCCACTGGTTTAAAATACATACAAAGGAGGAAGCATATCAGTCCAAACTCACAAAGAGATTTAATAATCTACCTACAAACGGGTAACACAATCCTCTTTACCTTTAAGGTCAACTATGAAGTAGCAGGTTCCAAAAACGCCCTTTAAGTTGAAAAGGCAGCGTTTGACCTTTTACAGTTCATGGAAAATATGAGAGAGGCCGGTCAATGCTCTCAACAGGCATAATTAACTGTTGCTCCTTCTCTCGCTGGCCTCCAGGGGAGCGTGTATTTGTGTTGATTAAAACCCAGCCCTCGCCATCAGTGTCATTGGTTTTGTTGTGCAACTAGCACTCATAATGGTTTTTACAGTACAAATCACACTGCAGCAATATCCAGCACTCTGATTCTGCGTGAGGAAATAGGCCTTGATTGGAGCTTGATGAAAGACTCCTGGAGTAAAACAAAGGTTGATATTCGGGTCCAATTTGCCTCTGATTTATAATCTCAGTTGAAAACGGCCGCACGTTAACGCAGGTGTGACCTGAGAGAGAGTTATTGGCGGCGTCTGCTCACAGCGTTGATAAGAGATATGGCGAGAATATGAATCGCTTCCTGCTCAGTGTGTGCGATAATGAGGCTGTGTTTGTGATGGTGATTTGTGTGCGAACCAGTGAAGTGATTGCAGTCGGTACTTTTCCAGCGAAGTGATGAGTGACAAACGAAAGTGGGAGCCGACATTAGAAAGCATTCAAACCAAAACAAGAGACCGAATCCATCGCAGAGGATTGAAAACACGCAGGGACTTAATGTACAATTGATTAGCTATTGATCAGAGACGCAGTGTGATATGAAGCGTTGCATTTGACACACTGTGTCTTTGTTTGACACTTGTTATAGGTTTTGATTTATGCATTTTGTAACATAAATGTATATTGAATCCCCTTTTCTACCTGATATATTGCCAATGATGCATATTGATGAATATCTTGATTGTTAATGCTTTTCTATTTAAACTTGCAGAGGGCAGTTATATAAAATACATCGATATAGGGCTGCAACTAACGACTGTTTTCATTATCGATCAATCTTTTGATTATTTTCTCCTTTAGTTGATTAGTTGTTTGGTTCATAAAATGTATGAAAATGTCTTGTTTTGTCCACAACTCAAAGATATTTAGTTTACTGTCATAGAGGAGTAAAGAAACCAGAAAATATTCACATTTAAGAAGCTGGAATCAGAGAATCTTAACTTTTTTTCTTTAAAATATTGCTCAAACCGATTATCAAAATAGCTGGTGATTAATTTAACAGTTGAAAACTAATCAATTAATCGTTGCAGCTCTACATTGATATATAATAAAGGCCTTATGTGCAATATTTCTAGTTACTTTAATTAGAATTTAATGAAGTTGATTGATAATTCATCGTTTTGTTGTTGTTTCTCAGTTTAGAAAAATGGCAGTAGAAATGTGTTTGTTGTGATTTCTTTTGTGTATACTTCAGTATTTTTGAATTTATATAATATTTTATAGTATTTATACAGTAAGCCAGCAGACAGCTGGCTCACAGGATGACTAACCTTTTTAACAGCTTGTCCTGCAGACTGTTTCATGTGTCTCCAAAAAATCCATTCATCTTTTTTTAAAATTTGTATTGTGATCTGCATACGTTCTGGACAGTTGCTTTAATGTAAATAAACACTTCTCACAATTACACCGCTTATATATTAGAGATGGACTGTTCTCGTAGCAGTCATTGTAACATTCCTGATGAACAAAAACAAAAAGATTAATATTAGTAATAGTAATATATTGTATGTAAACGTCATCTCTCCAGCAGGATTCTGTCTGAAGGATCAGAAATCACATTGATGCAAGGATACTTTTCCAATGTGTGTTCAATGTTCCTTTATTGCATGTCAAATCAATAATGGAAATGTTTCCGCCCAAACAAATATTTCTACTGGTACCGTTCATATGATAATTCGTTGCACAACTCACTACAAGAAAGGAAAATATCACTAATTGACATGCTAACTCCAACTTAATATTAATATTTTTGTTTTACAATTCCACATTAACCACTGAATTATGCATGCTGATCTTTCTGTGCATATTGTCCACCAGAAAGCACTGTGCATAAAAATGTATGCACTTAGAGCAATTGCAAAAGCATCTTTCTGTCACTTATGTAAATTGTATGCATATATGCACCTTTATTCAAAGTGGACACTAATTACTGTAAACAACTCTATAGCCCAGTGTCAGTGTACTGCACTTTAACCTTTAATACCATCACTTTTCACATAGACAGTCTGGCACTTGCAGCTTTAAAAGTTCATAAAAAAATCATTAAAAGTTTCTGTTTATGGAGAGCAGAACCAAATAAACACATCTAACATGTTAAAAAATCCAAACCAGAGCTTCACATTTGGTTGACTGAACAATTTCTAATGTGCTTTGGAGGGGAATTTACAAGCTATTTATAGTGAGCATCTGCTGCGAGCATGTGATGCAGTAAATTAGGATTTATTAGTTGCTGTTAAAACTCACCTCTGTTATATGTCTCTGCCTGTCCAACAGCAAGAGAAGCTGGGCGATATCTGCTTCTCTCTGCGATACGTACCGACTGCTGGCAAGTTGACTGTGGTCGTCCTCGAGGCCAAAAACCTGAAGAAAATGGATGTGGGAGGCTTGTCAGGTGAGAACAATTGCAATAGTGTGTGTGTATGCCCACTGACTTTCCCTCTGACAGGCCTTTTGTCTGTAATTATACATGCAGTGCAGCGCACACTTTGCCTCTCCTACAACCCTGCTAGTTTTTTTTTGTTGTTTTTTTAACAACCACCCATCACTGGTCACGAATACATGTGTCAAAGAAAAAACATGACTTTGGCAACTTAAAAGTTGTACAGATGTTACAGAAACCATGAGAGGCAAGTGAGGAAATACAATTTGTTGATTTGTTGATTTTATTTTGTGTTATATGATAACATAATCACAGTAAAGGAAATATTCCTGACTGAGGCAATTTTACAGAAGCCTTGAGAGGCAAATCTGGAGACCCATTATTTAAGTCTGATCAAAATTGTTTTCTTTCCTTTGTTTATGCCTTAAGGACAGGTGAAAAAAAAGGATAACGTTACTTTTTAAAAAAGGGTTTGACAGGATTTTATCAGGATTTGTCAGATTTTTTTAAGTGTATTTGTTGTAATTCCCATTCCGATTACTAGCTTTTTTTCCCCAACAGTTTCACAGATGAACAAAATTTAAGAAGCTTTCAGAGATTATCCTTGCAAAACTTTTTTTTCTCCACCTGTTCTTAAGTCACAAACAACGGAGAGAAAACAGACTTAAAAAAAATGGATCACCAGATTTGTTTTTCTCACTTGTCTCTCGAGGTTTCCGTAAGATGTTCAGATCGAGAAGAAACTGCACTGTTCAGACTTAATGTTGTGTAAAAGAAACCACTAATGATGAAAAGAAGTACAAAGAATGAAACTTATTCCTGCTGTGTTGCAGCTCCAACAGCACACCCACCCATGTAGCATTAAGATCAATAGATGACATTTATCACAATGCAGTCAAGTCTGAATAGTGGGTCTGATGTCATGGTAACAGAAGGTGCCACCTGTGAGGGCCCGGAGATGGATGGAAATCCTTGTACATACAAACACCCACAGGATCATGACTGGAGTGTACACAAACAACACAGAGTCTGTTTCCATCAATCAAACAGGGACCAAGGCTTCTTAAAGCTTGGTAGATGTCCATCGCTGTACCAAGACGATCACAGATTCACAGTTGTAGTCCTATTCTGTCTGCACAGAGCTAACAGCTAACTATCTCTCGTCCTGCGAGCTATCTGCTCCGCTGCGTCACCCTTACCCTCCTCAGCTTCACCGACGAGCCACCTCTTTGCCCATTTTTTTGCGAAGATGGTGACAGAGCCACCCGCTTTGAGCTTCACAGCAGCTCTTCAGAAACCTATCGGTGACGTCATGGAAACTACGTCCATATTTTATACAGTATATTGACAATACGTGATAAAAACACATCTTATCTTAGTTAGTCAGCATTGACTGGCCAGTCGTTTTTGATCATAACAGACACACTCATATGCATACGCAGTCACACAGAGCCCTACATGCACACACTCAGAAACACAAATCGCACAATAAGCTGCCTCCTCTCCCTCCCCGCTGCCTCTCCGTTGACTTTCTTCAGTGCTTTCATTTGAAATTCCCCGGTGTGCACTTCCCTCCCGCCTCGACTCTTTTCAGCTGCAATTACCATACACCTGTGTCCACTTGCTTTCTGCCTGACAGCCCAGTCTCTCCATATAAGCCTAAACATCCTGCAGTACAGTAACACGGCGCACATTAAAAGCTCACCGCTCCCTTTCATCTACCACACCAGCGCAAGCAGCCATTTGGCAGAAAAAAAAAAACTCCCCCGCTGCCATTTTATGCTACTGGTATTAGCTCTCACCTGTGCCCATTTGTATTGTGGGATTGTCAGCCACATCGACTATAGCCAGTATGAAAAAGGTGCTAATGTGTTCACTTTGAAGGCCAGGTTTCTCTCTTACAGAGGAGGGAAATAGCAGAGAAGCCAGACAGTTTGACACCGCATGGCGCATACTGTATGTCACATTTAATTGGAGCATGCTTTATCCGTGTGCACTGGTCTGTGGGTTTCAGGGTGAATTATTACCATACAGTAATGGCACAGTGCATGTTTCTAATTACACACAACCAGAATATACTCTAAATTGCAGTTTGTGTTTTGAATTTCGTTAGTTGCGACTGCTCTTCTGCTGCGAGAATGGTCTTAAAAGTGTACCAGATGGAGGAAATAATGGGCAGGTCTGTAATAACAATAATTAGCCTCCATCCACAGGGCGTCTCAGCCAGAGCTTATGGAGGAGGACAAGTAATTGATGGCCTGGGATCAGCCTTCTCCTCTATTGTCATCCTGTTTACCATGCCTAATTATGGCTCACAGAGGAAGATGTGGGTATTTTCATTAACCAATGTATAATCAGAAATAATTCTTTTGATTGGCTCCTCATGAATCGTCCCTCCAAATCAACCTCCATGCTGCGCCTCTCACAAAAAAAAAAAAACAGACTTTTGAGATATTCGTTTTTAAAAAAAAAAGTAGTCGGGATTGTTGCTACTTCAGTGCGGTGATGCACCGAGCAGCATACTCTTTAGCTGTCGTCTCAAAATAATCCCAGTCTCATTGCAGACAAGTTGATTTCCTCTCTCCGCTGTAGCCGACACCACAGCAATGTCTGGTTACAATACATATCCATTATGTTGAGTTGTAGGCGATCAGATGTCAAAGAATCTTGAATCTCCAGTGGGCGGTGCATTTTACAGCTCTGCAAAACAAACTAAAGACGAGAGAGTGAGTTATAAAAGCTAGTAATTGCAACAGCAGGCAAAGTCATTAACAAGTCTTTCAACCTCGCACAGATGTATTGTGTTATTTTGTGCTAAGGGGCAGTGACAATTTCACTTATTGTCTGTTTGAAACGGTGCATTTGACAGTATTTCTGTAGAGTATCCCTGACATGGTGCACCATCAAAGGTGAGTCAGACTCAAAATTGTGTCGGCTACAAAAGCTAAGTGTCTGGAAGCGACTCCGAATGAGAACGTGTGGGTTTATAGACAGCAAAAGTGTTTTGTCCCACCCTCTTTGTACGTCTGAAGACTTCCCAGAGGGCTGTGAGGCGACACACATAACCAGGTAATGGCCCACAGTGGGGGAGGTTGTCAAAGAACACAGGCGCCGGTGTTGGTGGTAATGAAGCCGCACTGCCCCGACCTGGTGCTCCAGTTCACCATCGAGCCTCTCTGCTGGAGGGTTTATTTGTTTTGGATGGTCGGACTTGGAGGTTTTCTCCCAGTCTGCAAAGCGACGGGCCGGAGGGATCATTAAGATGATGAACGGGCCCTGAGAGAAGGAAGTTAGAGAAAGTAAAAGTTATTTCTTTCAGAGTTTTGCTTCAATATTAATAACTTCAGATGTAGATAATGAGAAGCGTGAGGGTGAGTTACAGGAAGATTTCCATGCTTTGAGCTAATTAACCCTCTGAGACCCACATTAGACCCGTTTTTGTCTTTTTTTATTGGGTCTTTAGGGGGAGATAGCAGGTCAACAGTAGATATCACATATAAGTGGTGTACATCATCTAAAAGCTGGAAATCTGAAGATTAATGCTCAGAAAGCCATCCATCCTCTGAATGCCCTAGGTCTCTAGTTTTTGGCTGTAAAGTTTCATGAGGCTGTGATTATCCTAGAGGCCACCACAGGTCATTTTATACAGTGAGGTCAAGTTTAAAAAAATGATCTCACTATATGAAATGGCTACTATGGGGACTAACATCATCACACATGAATTCAATTGAGCTCATTGGATCCACAAGAGTCTCAGCTTCACAGTGAGACCCAATTTATGCAATTCCAAAACTGTTTATGGACCCCAGTATGCAGAAATATTACTGCATGGTTTTTGCCCAAAACTGCATGTGATTATCATAAAGTGGGCATGTCTGTAAAGGGGAGACTCGTGGGTACCCGTAGAACCTATTTTCATTCACATATCTTGAGGTCAGAGGTCAAGGGACCCCTTTGAAAATGGCCATGCCAGTTTGTTCTCGCCAAAATTTTGCCTAACTTTGGAACGTTATTTAGCCTCCTTCCCGACAAGCGAACATGACATGGTTAGTACCAATGGATTTCTTAGGTTTTCTATATCTGTAACTTCACTGTAGCTTTAAAATTAAAGCTGCTAGAGCCTCTGAAAGACAGTAAAGTCGGTCAGGGTTACGATTCTCATTGTACAAACGAGACTACAACACAGAGATTTCAGATTTTGTGGAGGCGGTTTCTGTGGGTCTGCGCCTCAGAGAAGAGTTCCACTCGTGTTTGCGTGGTATGTGTGCCATTCACCGCTGAGATGAGTGTGTAAAACTAAACCGACAGTCACCCCTGGATTCACCCACCATGGCAAATCCAAAATGATGGGAGGAAAGCTAAGATGACAGCCGGGCTATATTTAACCCTGCTTGTGTTGGTGTTCATTTGGCACAACTCTGCCAGCGCCCGCAGAGGCCACACTCGACGAAATATTTGAGGAAGAAACAAATGTCTGTTCACGTAATATAGTATTGAGGCTTCAGCTGTTAGAGGCACTACCCCTCACCAAAGAGTCACAGCTGGCAATTATTGCCAGCTTGAAATACAAACTGTAAGTAACCACTTTAAAAGGAGACAGCTTTAGTAGCTCTACTGAACTCTGCTGCTGATTTGACTCAGAGCTCATCACTTATCCAGAAACCTGCTTTCTAGCCTCCTGGGGGAAATGTATGGACCACTGATAGTGCATCGCCTCATAAAACCATGGCCAAGATCCAAGACTCAGATGAGTAACCCGCAGGATAGCAAAGTCGAGCCTCTTTGCTGTACACATATGCGAGGAAGCGCTGTTGCATCAGGCGCGCTGTCATTCATCCATGAAATGGGACAGATTACATCCGTCTGGGATAAGACGGTAAAAGGGGCCGGATATGAGGTACGGCGAGCCTCCCAAAACTCAATAATGCCAAACTCTCATCTGCTGGCCAGAAAGATAAGGGGCGTCTGGATAGCACTGACGTGGCGCCGTAGGTGTGTTTTCTTTTTTTTCAACCTGAGAAAGGGTTATCTTGCATAATCCCATTCAGCTGTTGCATTGTGTTTATTCAGGCACAGTTACCAATATGAGAGGATACATGACATGTACTGAACATGTTGTAGCAGTCACTGTTGTGGCAGTATTTCAGCATATACTGTACTATACAGTTTGCTAAACCCCTCCCCAGAATGGCAGTTGTCCAATTAAAGTGACAGTTTGGAGAATGGTGTCTTTTTTTTTTTTGCCTTTCCAAAAGCCAAATTCTCACAGATTCCTTTTCTAGACCCTCATTGCCCTTAACCATTTCTGAGCTTTTGTGCTTGACTTTCTGTAGAAGTCTGTGAACTTGATGAGGCAGAGGTCTGCCTACGCAAGAGTTTCTATGAGCAATAAAAGCCACCCGAGGCTTATCAGACAAAGAAAACCTGCAGAAACTTCACTCATGCAGATAATTGACGGGGGTAAATGTGACAGTAATGGCGACTGATTCGTGCGTTTTCAGTGCAGAAACACGACAGAATAACACTGAGAATTGTAAGACTTTAACTTAAGTGGACAAACCTTCCCAACCTTAAGGCTTTGTAGTGTAAATTTTGAATCTGAGACACTGCTTTGATGGATAAAATCAGTGTATGAAGGGCTCATACTGCTGTTTAAAAACATACAAGTTGAGGCTGCAGAAATTCCTCATTTAGCTACTGTTGGATATTCAAATGTTTTTATTGGGTTTTCAACATTTAAATCATCCCCTGGCAGACTGGCCAACACACCAAAACAATAATAAAAATAAATAAATAAAAGAATAATAATAATCATAATACAAACAAATATAAAGAATATAAATAATAAATGAATAAATTAAGCAAAAAAAGACAAACAAACTCATGACAAAATGAAATAAATAAATAAAATAAAGATTCTACAGCAATTCTATGAAGTTATGGTTATCAGTTACAGGCATTAAGTTATATTTCTTGTAGTGTATACATTATTATAGTAGTTCAGAAAAAAGAAAAAAATCTATCCAATCTGGCCAATCACAGGTCATTTCAAAGACAGATCGTTCCAATTGGCTGTCAATCACTCACAAACTCCAATCAAACGGTCAAACTAGGCAGCGCTGATCAAATATGAATCAATATTCTGTTACTGTAATTCCTGTTTCTTGTGTAAAATGTTTTCAGAAACATCTTGTAGTGATCTGTTTAGCTGGTATATGAGAAAGTTTGCTCCGGCTGGTGGGCGGTGCTTGGTATTTCCTCAACTGATCTCAACATGGCTGCCGGGTCACAAACATTAGTACAACCTTCCTGTTCCTGCAACCTTCAAATTGATAGGTAGCGGAGCGCAAACTAAGAATCCTAACTTTACAGGGTCTAGATACTGTTGGATGTATTATGACAACACACACACACCCACACACAACCCTCATTCACTGTGATTCTCATCCCGGCACTCCAGCTCTTCTCAGCAGGAGAGTAATAATGGACACCCACTCTATTAGGAGCCTGTTACCTTTTCACTCATGTCTCTGTCATCTATTTATCCTCCCTGCTTTTCTCCCTCTTACTCTGTTTGTGTGGTATTCTCGCTATATTCATGTCAGCTGCCCTAGACGAGCCCGCCAGTCTACAATCAGGTCCTTATCCTCCTAAATTGGATAAAAGATTAAGGGAGCTAAGCTTGTTCAGTATTTGCTGTTGCTCGAAATCCTGCTAAAAACAGAGATATTTTCCAGTGCAGCTCACACATCACAAACATGTAACGCTATAAAGACTTTGTGCATATGGGATCCAGAGATAAATCCAGATTATCAGAGCGAGCAGTGTTTCAACAGCTCATTATAAGATTTGATTCTTACTCCTTATTCATTCTGATGCACAGCTCTGAGGTTCAGTAGTTACGGGGGGATATTGTTTGCCTCAGGCGAGGGACTACCTCATTAGCTTCTCTGAGATTACTGTGGTTATTTGTTTTTGTCGTTCTCAAGCTGCGTGTTGTCTTAAATGATAGATGACGCAAAGTGGTCTTCATTATTTTCTCCCCTATAGCTTGTGTAGTCGTCATGATTGTGGGCTGAGATCAGAGCTCAATAAGAGCCATTATCTTCGCATGTGAAACCATAACTTTCCACAATCTGGTTGGCTTTTTTCACACTCCATATCACAGCCTGTGTTTTATGTGTTCATTTCTATTTTTTATATTCATCTATTCACAATGATAGATGTCTGTTTTTGCTGTTAAGAAGGCCAAGTGGAAGCCACCATGGCTGCCTTTAAGAGGCTGATACTCGTGTCAATCAAAACATTGTCCTCTTTAAGTTTACATAAAGTATATCCGTAGTGGAACAATGATTCTAAAAATTGCCATGATATGTAGTTACATTATGCAAAAAGAAGTGGAAATAACTACTGAGACCATCATTTATTCTGGGAAATATATATTAGTTCTAGGGCTGTCAAAGTTAACGCGTTAATAATGCGTTAACGCAAATTTGTTTTAACGCCACTTATCTCTTTAACGTATTAACACAATAAATCTTTCGGAGATTGAAACGTTGTGAAACAAGAAAACCTAAGGAATCCATTGGTACCACCTATGTCATACTAGCTTGTCGCGAAGGACGGGAAATAACGCTCTGGCATGGCCATTTTCAAAACCTGACCTCTGACCTCAAGATATGTGAATGAAAATGGGTTCTCTGGGTACCCACGAGTCTCTCCTTTACAGACATGCCCACTTTATGATAATCACATACAGTTTTGGGGCAAGTCATAGTCAAGTCAGCACACTGACACACTGACAGCTGTTGTTGCCTGTTGGGTTATGATTTGAGCATATATTTTTATGCTAAATGCAGTACCTGTGAGGGTTTCTGGACAATATCTGTCATTGTTTTGTGTTGTTCATTGATTTCCAATAATAAATATATACATACATTTGCATAAAGGAAGCATATTTGCCCACTCACATGTTGATAAGAGTATTAAATACTTGACAGATTTCCTTTTAAGGCACATTTTGAACAGATAAAAAATGTGCGATTAATTTCTCGTATACATGAAGATATCAGATTACTGCATGAAGTCGACATGCCGACTGCCATCAGCATGTTGCACTTGACCAGCTTAGTTTTGAGGCATGTTATTCAACCGGCCAACAATGCACCAGAGTAATGGTGAATAGATGCACATACTGTATATGTCCATTCCTCTACTGTAACGTGTAAATGATTGTAACACTGTTCATTTCTCACTTTCTAATAATAGATTCAATAGATTGTATTAAGTGAGGAATAATTGTGAATGAATAGGAAGATTACATATTCTTTGAACCGCAGTAATTATTGAATCCTCATTCTTCCTTTGGATCCTTTTTGTTGGCCTCTGGAAATTACAGAGGAATTCATTACATTCTTCGGCTGCCCATATTTTGGACTGATTAGGATTTCTTTGTGCAGATTTAACAGCCTCACCTAGTCCCTCTAATGGCCCAATTAAAGCCAAAAAACATGGTGTTTCTTTCACAATTTGGAAAGGCGATTGCTGCCTGCCCTCTTGTCAGTTTTCCCCCTGAGCCCAAACAAAGACGATAACTCTCTCTCTTCTCCAATTTAGTTTTGATAACAATTTCGAGAATGTAAACAAATCATGAGGAGTAGCGTCACGTCATAAACGAAAGCGATGGGTGGTTTTCTGTTTTCCGACACACACTCCACCTGATTGCCAGAGAGTGGTTGAGGACGGATGAGGCAGACCACTTGGTTGGCACTTGAGATGGCATTCGGACAGATGAAAATGAGGCTCTTGAAATGGGAAGGTTAACTGAGTGATGTAAACACACAGGACTGGCCATGGCCATGCTTTATTTATAACCACTGCCCATTGCTTGTTTTGGAGGTATTAATCTAGCTAAGATGTTGGTACTATAGGTTTGAAGATTTGTTTAAAGCTGCTATAATCAGTGTTTTTATACTAACAATGGATAAAATGTCACTTATAGTGGCAATCTCACAGATAAATGTCACCCAGCTGCAGTTCCCCTCAGCTCTACTGACATTTTATAGCATTTTTCAGCTCATTGTGTTGGTTTAACGGCCTGCAGCAGGCAGCAAAAACCTCTGATAAACCCACTCTATGCTACCAGCCCAGCACCAAATGGCAGATTGACAAAGTAGGCAACTAGCTGTTGAACATAGTGGAGCGTTTAGCAGCTAAAGAGCCAGATATTTCCCTCAGGAGTTGGTGGAGACCAAAAACAGAGCTAAAAGGAGAGTGAATATTGGATTTATGTACATCAGGTGGACACAAACATGGCTCAAAATGAATATTAATGTTGCTGTGTGTATGCTGGGTGTTGATAAGCAACTGTTTGCTGACAAGTTCACCACATCAAAGTGATAATATGTCAATGTTGTGTTGACAGATTGTTCCACTGCCCCAAAGTGGCCAAAAAAATCAATTATTGCAGGATTAACTCTTATAATCTGTTAAAGGTCAGACAACTGGACCAAGATAAAAAAAAAGAGGGTCTTAAATATGTCTTAAAAAAAATGTGTAAAATCTTGCTTTGTCTCTGCAGATCCATATGTGAAGATCCACCTGATGCAAAACGGCAAAAGGCTGAAGAAGAAGAAGACGACAATCAAGAAGAACACCCTCAACCCTTACTACAACGAGTCCTTTAGCTTTGAAGTCCCATTTGAACAAATCCAGGTACAATCTCATCCATTTACGATATGATGAGCCTTTATTGATCATCAGAGGGGGAATTTAGGTGAGCAAGAGCAATTAAAGACAAACTGACAAGTGACACGTTACAAGATAAAGTAACACGGTAAGATTAATAAACAGAGCAGCTTATAAAATATCCATTCTCTGACATTTCTAAAAGGTAATGTGCTATACTGTAGGGACAAATTGTGCCATAAGAACCAGCAAAGATTTGGTTGCATAGAAACAATTGATAAATGGAAGCTCAATTACCAAATAATCAGTTTAGAGGCTTTTCATCATAACAGTTTAATCAAAGGCACCTCATTTTAAATGTCGCAATTTGACAAGCCAATTGCTCGGTGGATGTTATTCTCTGCAGGTTAACCTTATGTACGCAGCAACAACTGCAGTATATCCAAGCCGAAGAAGTAAAGCGTGAATCTTTTACCAGAACGTTATGAAGGAAAGGATAAAGAATGCAAAAACTGTGCCAAAAAGGAATAGCAATGAACAACATTATCTCCTCATGCAAGACAGTAATTGAGTCAAATTGATTAAGCCTGTCACAGCTCACAAATCACCGGTTTGGGCCCATGAGCCTCAGATTCAATTTAAACTGTGTTGATCCCAATCAACCCCATTCAAATCAAACCCATATTTAGTGCTGCTGATACCAGAATGTTGGCTAGATTTACATGTATTATCTCATCATTAAGAGCCAGATGAAATAATTATTAGTGCCACTGATTGAATCATGAACTTGTCATTGATTAGGTGTATTGAACGCTCTCTTGAAAGCCAGGAAAGTTAAAAACATACTTGAATCACCTGATTTGACTCTGACCAATCAATCAAACACCAACTCCTTCAGGAGGTACTAAATGTTAAACTAATTGACTGTTTAAACACTGGCAGCTCTGTAGACCTCTGGCTGCATCTGATTTTAAATAAAGACACTTAAAGTTTGGTGATTTTTAATTACAGTCTCACTCCCACAATATAACTCGGACTGATGTTGTAGAGAGAACAGTTTAATTTGATCGATTTCTCAGAGACTTTTCAAATCCTGTATAACAAACTATACACACTGCTTATACCCTAGAAAGCTGCAAATTAACCGCTTTTATCTGCAGAGGCGGGGAGTGGAATTTAAGTTAAACTTGACCTTGGGACTATTTGTGTAATTAATCTTAAGCTTTTAATTGTCTCAGAGATTGTGTGGGAATTAAAATCAGTGCTTTTAATTGGTCCATTTCACCAACATAAGGATTGAGGCTTCTCCATATCCTCCTTAGTACACACACAATTAGCTTTGTAGAACTCAGTGACACCGTTTAGATTCATTTGTTTTAATCTATGACCTCTTACATGCTCACTTTTTCCACATAAAGACAAATGTAGACTGTGAAACTCTGTATCTCCTGGTTTTCGATTGGTTCATAGATGACTTAACTAAACTAGGAAGCTTAAAACGTTTGCCTGTTGGGCTTCAGTTTGCCATGTTATGATTTGAGCATATTTTTTATGCTAAATGCAGTACCTGTGAGGTTTCTGGACAATATTTGTCATTGTTTTGTGTTGTTAATTGATTTCCAATAATAAATATATACATATATTTACATAAAGCAAGCAATACTGACTGGTCAGTCATGATTAACAATAGAGCCTGCTAATATCCAATCAAAGAAAGTTGTGATTCAATTAGCAATTTGAAGGTGAACTGTCCCTTTAAAGACCAACTAACCCCAACCAGCCATCTGGGAACCTTACTCAGTATTTCATTACATGGCATATTAGACATGCTCTTTTATAACAGTGGCTCTGAGCTCATGCAGGTGGCAGTATCTCCGTCTCAGTGTGCCAGTGGATCGAAACTTAATCAGGGCTCTTTGTGCACTAATTCATATTCTCTGCCAGAGATTGATGTTCAGGTCACTCCTCTTTGCAGTGTCCCGTTGAATCAACAACACATGCCGAGTCTTAGACCTCTGAGTAATCAAACATTCTGTTGTGTTTGGCTCTGGAAATAACCGAGGCCTGGTCTGGAGTGTCACTTATTGTTAATCAGCATTAATGTCTGGAGGAGCACCTCATTCTCTGCATTACTGTACTACTTAAAGTAATAACCAGGAACGGTTTCAGATAGCTCAATGCACAAATGCGTACATTATTTTCTGCTCTACAGTGACAGATGTTTCAGTGCAAACCTTACTTAGTTTATCAGCTATATTAAATATACTGAAATCATTCCCAGTTGCACAAACCTTGATGCTTTTCACATTTCCAGTTTGTTTGGAAACAAACACTGATTGACAGGTGACTTCTGGGAAATGCAGTGCAGAAACACAGTATCTGTGAGCGCGTAACACAAAAAAACTAAATCAATTATTAGATTCAATTGTTGTTAACATAAATTGTGTTTAATAGCATTTGTATGATGATATTATTTTACTACAGTTTATCAGATCTTGATATTTGTGTAGGGGACCTTGAAATGACTGCCATGTTAGAAAATGCTGCTCCCTTGACTATATTTCCCTAGATTTTTTAATGCTCTGATGCAGTACAGCTCGTGTCTGCTGGCACAAATCTAATAAAAAGTTACTAAGTGCTTTACATCATGAAAAGAGGAGGAAGAGACTGCGACATTTACAAGATGAAATACAGAATAAAAGCAAGACAGGCTTTCAAACAGGCAGTTAAAAAAACAACTGGTTAAATATGCGGAAAATTGTACCATAAAATCCTGAGCAATATAATGAAATTATGACCAATCTCACTAGCAGGTCCATTTAGTAGCTTTCTACTTATCACACAATCTACCTCCTGACCTTGATTTATGTTCTTTCATGTTTCCCTTTCTACAGAAAGTGCAAGTTGTTATAATTGTTCTGGACTACGACCAAAAAAATAAGAGACAGCCACATTAACAAGATAAAAATAGAGAATAAAAACAAGACAGGCTTTCAAACAGGCAGTTAAAAAAACGACTGGTTAAATATGCAGAAAATTATACTATAAAATTATGACCAATCTCACCAGAAGGTCCATTTAGTAGCTTTCTACTTATCACACAATCTTCCTCAGCAGAAACTGACTTAACAAAGTGGAGCTTTATTGTTTGACTGAAGCAAACACAGCTGTTTAGAGATGAGCATTAACCGTCTATATGCAGACGATACCTCGATTTATGTTCTTTCATGTCTCCCGCTCTTCCCTTTCTACAGAAAGTGCAAGTTGTTATAACTGTTCTGGACTATGACAAGATCGGCAAGAACGATGCCATCGGCAAGGTCTTTGTGGGCCTCAACAGCTCGGGGACGGAGCTGCGCCACTGGTCCGACATGCTGGCCAACCCCAGGAGACCCATCGCCCAGTGGCACGTGCTGAAGCCTGAGGAAGAGGTGGACGCTCAGCTCTCCACCAAGAAATAGGCAGGGCCCTTTCAGCACCTGCCTTGTAGTACTCTTTAGCCAGTATGTGTAAATACCTCAGTGATATATGGGTCCATCCACGTAACCCCCCCCCTCTTTACCTCCCCCAGCTTTACCGCTCCTAATATCACAAAAATTATTCAAACTTCCTGCGACATTCCACCCTCTGCTTTTTTTCTATCAGGTTCCCTACTTTTCTCGCTTTCTCTTTTTTTTTTGTTCCTCTCTGATTCAGCAGTTTTTGTTTTCCATCTCCGTGCCCTTAACCGCCCCGACCAAATGCCCCCTTCTTTTAAGCAATATGATCTGTATAGATAGCGCATGACTGAAAGAATTTATTGTACCACAGTTGTATATATAAGTATGCAGACAAAAATGATTTCTAGTTTATGTGTTTGTATGTTGTTACCCGTTTCCTAATCTGTGTATATCTTGATGTTTTTAATAAGATGTTCTATTTTAAATTATGTAAATGCAGATATAGAGGAAAGCCAATATTATATATCCCAGGATTTAAAAATTCTACCTTATTACCTTATTGCATTCCAGAAAAAAAAATACCAACCTGCAAGACACTAGTGGAAATATATTCACATTGTAAAGGACGATGCCTGACTTTAAGGTCAGCAAAGGATCATCACAGGAAAGACAGATGAATATAAACACACAAAAACTCCAAAATACAAGGCCATTAACTACTATGGTTCTGAGGGTAAAATGATGCTGCTGGAAATTATACAAGCACATGATTTCTTACGACTTTTTGTACTTATTTCTCAATCAGAGGACCTATATGTTTAGCTTGATGCACACTGTTACCAGAAACAATAGTTATTGAAATCAGTTAGCATTTATTTTCTCCATATTTGGCAGTTTAAGTGAAATAGGTCCTCATTTTTAAAGGCCATCGTTCACTTAAACTGGCTCGTTTTCTTTTCCAAAAATGGAAAATATAGCCTCCAAAAAAACAACCCTTAAAAAACAGACCCCATGTGAGAAAAGCACCAAGCTGTAGCCATTGTGTCCTTAAGCTTGTTTAACAATATTTTGTTAACTGTTTACTTTGAACAGCCTTGTCGTTGTTGGGAGTATATCGCATTTAAGCCGGGGTCCGATCTTTTGAGAGGGAGTTAGAAAAAAAAAAAAAAAAAAAGAGTCGTGACTTTGGTTTTAAGAGGACTATTTTTTAGAGCAATTCAACGTCTTGACTATTTTTTCGTAAACTGCATGATTTTTTTTACAATCTTTACTAAAGGCTGGGACGGGGTGGGGGAGATCTACCGACACCAGGGGTTGTCTCTTCTGATACGATCCCCTTGCCTTCAATCAGAGGAGTGGAAAGAAAAATAACGTCTAAACGTGGGGTCAATGTATGTGAATATGTTGACGGAGGCGAAGCGAGTTTCTAAACACTGCCATTTTCAGAGGTGACTTATGTAAAGGCCCTCTCTTCATGCACACTCCCACTTGCTAGTGGTTGTAGCTTTGGTTTTTTGGGAACAATGTCTTTGGCTGCAATGGTGCCCTAAATCGCAGTCTTTGCTTTGCGTTGCCTTCTCACAGTGACAATAGAGCTAGCCATGTTTTACTGCCAATTTTAACGTTTATGTGGCTACTGTTTTGCACTGGATGTCTTTGAACTAGCTTGTTGACTTCTTTAGAAACAATTTTTGGACAGTTGTTGGGTTGGCTTTATTTCAGGACACCTGCAGGGGGGAGCCAGAAATCCGCCTGCTCGATCGGCTTCACTTAAAAAGAAAAAAAAAAAGCAATGATGACAAATCACAGCCAACAGCAGTTACATCAGTTTTGTTTTCTTGTTGGCACAGGACTACACCAAGAGAGTGCGAAATAACCGTAAAGTTAATGGTCTGCGTAGGCTATTAGTCCATCATGTCCTTTACTACGGGTCCAATTAGCAAAGGAATAAGTTTTAATCCATGAAAACCATGAAGTCTCTTATCTTGGAGGAACCTCTTGCATATACTCGATGCTAGCTTCAGGAGGACTTTCTAAATGTTTTCAATGTTATTGTGTAGTTGATAGCACTATTATGAAAAAGCTACTTGTCATTCCATAGGAGTCTCTGAGGACTGCTTTGTGTATCACTGTGACTGCCGTGTGTGCTTAGAGATGTAGACTTATCAGTAGGTAGCGAAACCAGTTTGTTCTGTAGTGATGTCGTAGCGTTTAATGCCATTTTTCCCTTCTACACGCAGAGAAAGAGAGAGAGAGAGAGTGCGCGTGACGTCACCGACGGCAAAAAACAAAGGCATTTTATCTGAGCGCGAGCAGGTCGTTTCACACAGCATTTTGTTGAGCACTGTGCAATACTTGTATGTTCATCCCATAGTGTTAACGTGGGTGGTGTTGCCCGAGAAAAAACAAAAGATTCTAACCCTTTGAGGGATGATTCCAGTCCAGAGAGATGTTTCTCCTTTCCAGTGAGATGGTTAGGACACAGCACACGTAGATTCAGCTTACAGGTATAGGAGCTTGACACCTGTCGACCTCTGTTTAGGATTCCCTCCCTTTTCGCAGGTTCGTTTTCTCTTCTTGCACACAGTTCCAGCATCAGAAGTTTCAGGGAGTATTAGTTAAAATACCAAACGAGATTCTACATTTAAATATCCCCTTAAAATGTATATATTTACATAATCGTGTCAAAAAAATGTATATCTAGAATAAATATGAAGTGAATATGATTATTCAGCTGCAAATATTTTATCCATCTATCATCCATATACTTACTATATCTCATCATTATTTCATTTTTTATTTGTTAACTTGCCCCCATTGATTCAAAACCCCCTTTTATATTTGAGATGAAAACTCTGAATGTACAGTATGGACTGTGTTGGTGTAGATTACTTTAACCGTGAGATTAGACGTACTTTGCACTTTTTGTTGTAAAAAAAAAAAAAAAAATGTCCCTTTGTTTATATTTTTTCAACTATTAGGAATTTATGTCATAACCCTTTGGGGTAAAATCTCCTGTCTGATTGCATTCCAAAATCATTGAATATACTTTAATACAGCCAGTCCTTCTTAAACTGAGGGATTATTTTATGTTTTACATACATGTAGATTCATGAAATCCAGTACAGCTTCAGGTTTAAATGAAAAAAAATGGATTAAATACAAGGTAAAGGCTGTGTAAAATGGCCTGAGCAATTTGATATTACCTCCAAAAAATGTTGTACTAACAGAATTATCCGATAAAAGCTGAAATAAAATCAGAAATAATGCAGAAACAAACGTGTAAATCAGGGGATTCAGTAATAGGCAGCATTGCCATCGGTTTGTGAGGTGTGTGGAAAAAAACCACAAAGCCATTACCTTCAACGCAATGCTCCTCTTATTGCGATTTCCTACCAAAGTATGCATGCATAATCAAATCCTAAATTCTCCTCTTGTATAAAAATACGCTCTCTGTGTGACAAGGAACTCAAGTTTCTCTCCAGTGGCACTGACGAAAAGCCACGCTGACCTTTCAGAAACAAAGCTGTGTAAAGTATTAGAATCTGATGCTGTAGAAAGATCCTAGTTGCCTTTGTGTATATCAACTGCCTGCTTGAGTATTTTGTGTGTGGAAATTTTCTCTGTAATCTTGTAGAACTGTTTGGGGTGTTTTTTCCTGCCATATCGCTCGCAGTGACGGCGAGCCGCTGACAAGTTATATTTGCTGTGTATACCTTCATTTTTGACGAGGTGTTTTACAGTTTTGTTTCACTTTGTGTAGTGATTCACTCTGTGGAGTTTTCTGACTGTTGTTATATAACTTCATATACACAAATGATCAATAAAAATGTTTTATTTCCTGTTGATACAGAAGCCTATCATGTCATATTTTCAGTTATGTGCCAACAAAGCATTAAAGCGTGACTGCCTCTAATAGTAGCTTTAATAACAAAATCAACCTTTATTGCTTTCACTACAGTGTTAGTATTGATTGGCAGAAGCAGTATGACTCAATGCAACTCCCGTCACATCAAAAAGAAGTGTCTGCGTGACAAATTCCTCTTTTAATGATGATGTTTGATTCTCAACACTTTCACTCAGCTTTGAAGCATCCAGACCAGCCTGTTAACAAGGTCACTACTGCCATCTACAGGACGTAAAGGATCACACCACAGTGTATGAGCGATGAAAAAAACAGATTATGTTTTCCATTTTGCTCTGGGCACAGATCAATTTCTATTAGTGAATATTCACTGATGTCTACCAGAGCCAGAAAACGGGGACAAGAGTTTGTCCTCCCACCAAATGCATGATGTCACATCGATGTGAAGCTCAGCTGAGAGTGAATTTGAGGATGAGAGCACCCTGAGGTGGTAGATGTATAGATTTTAGGCTGCTGCTATGAAATGAAGCTCTTTTAGGTGTTCAGGGACAAACGGCCCATCAGTAAATAATGTCATTAAACACCTTAACATCCAGTTTCTGATAATTTATATATACTGTATATATAGCAGCTTCTTCATTGAAGCTATATTATGTTTGGTTTATACTGAGTAAAATATTCAGACCTAAGAATCCATGTTTTTTGGGTTGCACCATCCCATCAAATGGAAATAGGCCATATTGCATAATTTTATACACATTTCCCCACAATGTGGTCTGATAAACTTTGTGTCTTTGGAAAGGATTTACATAAAGCTCTGGGGGTTTGAACAAAATTTGTTTGCACATCACAGCGCAGTGGGAGTGAAGAGGCTTAAGGAAAAGCAAAACTATGGCTAGAATAGTCTGCGAGTAAAGTTCTGTAACACTTCAAAAATCATATATTTTGTTCAATTTTGGACTTGAACTTTTATAAAGAAATCCGCTGATTTCAATGTATTTTTTTCTCAATGATATCACATCATGAAAATGTAAGATATGCCAAACTTCTGGCATCAAATATCAGTATTTTAAACACAAAAAATACCAAATATAAACCAACTTTTTTGTGATTATTTTGCCAATGTGAGGCGCTATTTTAAACATATGCTTAAAACTCAGAGGGAATGTTTCAAGATTCATGATGAACTTTATTAACCCTGTGATGTGAAAGTGTCACAGCCACAAACATTTTTTTTGACCTGAAAAGATGCACAGAACAGGTAAGTAACCTTAAAAACAACAGGATACAATTATGACAGATACATAAGATAAGATAAGATTTTCCTTTATCAGTCTTGCAGTGGGGAAATTTGCAGTGTACAGCAACAAAGGGGATAGTGCAAAAAACAAGATGCATCAGCTAGCACAGTAAAAAAAAGAGTTAAACAAAGTGTAACAAAATATGAACCATTTAAATAGAAGGAAGTATAAAAATAGGAGCAGTATATACAGTATTGACAATAAACAGACTATTAACAAAATTGCACAAGTGGAAAATGATATTGCACAGTGAGAATTAAATGAAATTCCACCTGAAAATATCAGGTTATTGTCAGTTTTTGGTGTGTTTATGAACCATGTAAAAATAAGAACAATCTAAGTACTTTATGTGCTCCACTGGTATTATTTTTAATAGCTTACTGCAGTTCATTACTGCTGTTTTTGTGGTCTTCATTGATATAATCAAAGCTGCATGATCACATTAGGCTCCATTTCGGCTAAGGAATGAACACATGATCCACATTGTAATCATTTGGTGTCCTTAGATAACACTGTCCTTAAAGTCTGGCCTCATACAAATCTTTTTTTTGCAACTGCTTATTTTAGTGATGTGTAGGTTGCGAATGAGCTGGCTCTTTGAGCCGACTCTTTTAAGTGAACGATAAGAGCTTTTTTCTCTCTCTTTAATTAATTCAAAGCAGAACGATATGATGATCTTCTCCGCGCCACGGGCACTCCATGCACTGACTGTGACCTAATATTGTGTTAATGACGTCTGTGCAAACAATCAGGTGATGACAGACAAGGATCAAGCCGGGAGGGGCGGCGAGCTGACAGTCTACGGGTACAGAACAGGAGGAAGAGGAGGAGAGAAAGAGAGAGAGGAGTGTGGTGCGCGAATAGCAGACAAGATGAGTGACAGTCAGAAACTAAGCAGCATGCAGAGTTATGATATTCTGGAAATTATGAGGTTTAGTATAATTATATTGAATAATTTAAGTGATATATGTGCACATGTACTAATCATAGGTCAAAACAGCGCTAAATTTGGCTGAATTATAAAAGGCAGAAGTGCCGTTTGGGAGCCGAAAGAGCCGGCTCTTCTTGGTGAGCTGAGTCAAATGAGGTGGCTCACTAAAAAGAGCTTGAATTCCCATTCCATTTTTGGAAGTCCAGGCACTTCCTTTATTTTATTCTATTTACTGCGTTTTATTCTGGAAATCCATGCGGAAGTGACATTAAGCTTCAGCTTCGTCATACTAGCCGTTATAACACCGGAAGTTGTGTTTTTACTGGTTGAAAAAAATGACAAAACGGTATTAAATCACGGTGAATAAACAAATAAAAAAATGTATATTATTTCTCAGAAATATATTAATTATTGTAACTGACTTTATGGGTGTTATTTAAAAAAAAATACTGAAACAATGCTTTTATTTTTAAAAACAGACCGGATGTGAATGTCTGCTTGACAACCACTGACAGTTGTTGCTACCGTCACTGTAGCAGTGAACTCCTCTGGTGCAGCTTTCTGCGTGGAAAAACAACCTTGCAGTTGCCAAAACTGTCTGAAAATGCTTTCTTACATCATTGGTGTAAGTATACTCATCATGAGATGTCACCAGGTTTATGTTATTGTAGTTATGTAGCTGTATTGTTGCGTTATCTTACGCTAACAGGTAAGTTTCCTCATCAAGTTCAGCTGGCAGCTTTTGGTCTGTGGCCCACAGACTATGACTCATTTCTCCTGTTATGGATTAAACAACATGACTTATAGTGGGACAACGCCCCTCAGAGGTCTCAACCAGTTGGTAGCTAATGTTAGCTCGTGGTCTGAGTCATTCTCCTGCTTGTTTGACCTTCTCACAGTTGATCCGAGGAGGCTTTGACAGCATCCTCAACTTGATCTTCAGACTCCTCTTCTCCAAGAAGAAACCAGCTCTCACCTTAGAAGACCCCAACATCAAGTATGCACTGCGCCTGTTGGACAAACAGGTAACCCACACTCTTGTATTTCACCATGTAAAATGTTTTATTTAGCAAAAACTGCAGCACCAAATCTTCAGTTTCTCTGTTTGACAGCAGGCGTTAGGGCATGTTGTTAGGACATTGAACGCAGCAGGTGCGTTCATGACCCTTTTTTCCACAGAGGACATTTTGACTTCACAGGTGAAGTTAATGATGGCTGAATTTCACACTATTGATTAGAGCAGAGCCATTGTCAGTGTAATTAGTAACACCTGTGCTTTTCCTACAATGACAGGTCAAAATATCTGCTGTGAACTCAAGTAAAAGTACTGTTACTTTGCAAAAAAATACTCAAGTAAGATAAGATATTCCTTTATTAGTCCTGCAGTGGGGGAATTTGCAGTGTACAGCAGCAAAAGGGATAGTGCAAAAAACAAGATGCATCAGCTAACACAGTAAAAAAGAGCTAAACAAAGTGTAACAAAATATGAACCATTTAAATAGAAGGAAGTATATATACAGTATTGACAATAAACAGACTATTAACAAAATTGCACACATGGAAAATGATATTGCACAATGAGAATGAAATGAAATTCCACCTGAAAATATCAGGTTATTGTCAGTTTTTGGTGTGTAAGTGGTCTACTGGGAGCAGTGCTGGTAAGAAGTAGAAGTAAGAAGTAAAAGCAGTCATCAAAATAAGTATTTTGGAAAAGAAAAAGAAGATAAATCTGTCGCCTGTTCCATCTGTTATAAAATAACAAACCGAGTCCTAGTTCATTACAATGTTGCCACATGCCCAGCTGAAAACATATATATATGTAGCAGATCTTTGCTGGGATGGTGGAGTGAGTGAAAGATAAGATATTCCTTTTTATTAGTCCCGCAGTGGGGGAATTTGCAGTGTACAGCAGTAAAGGGGATAGTGCAAAAAATAAGATGCATCAGCGAACACAGTAAAAAAAAAACAAAAAAAAACAGTGTATTAAAAATATGAACC
>CAKAOH010040996.1:0-104825 GCA_916701665.1 Sebastiscus tertius
AATAAAATAAAAATAATAATAATAATAATAATAATACCGAATAAAAATAATAAAAAAACAATATATAAAATTACTATCTATCTATCTATCTATCTATCTATCTATCTATCTATATATATATATATATATAGTATATATATACTCGGTCTGTACTCAGTGGTGAAAGAGGCCACACTGTAAAGTCATGCATTCAAAAGTTTACTTAAACAAAAGTACAACAGTAGTATAAAGATATACATAAAGTACCCAAAGTTAACATACTCATTGTATTATAATTATTGGTGCAATCAGGTGTAAGCATCACTTTAATGTTGCAGCTGGTGGGTGAAGGTAGGGCTGATTTTAATTACTTTATATACTGCTGGCTAACTTCCCCCCAGGGATCAATAAAGTCTTATCTGATAATATCTTAACCTATAATAATACATTTTAATTAAAAATATTGCTGATTATATTTTGTCGTGTTAAGGAGGAATGATATAGATGAGAAGAAAATAAGATGAGACCTTGAATTGAGACAAGAAACATCACTGATATGTTAGTGCATGTCATAAATTTGGAAAGATGAGATGTGCACTCTGCCCCTCGCCCCTTTACACCTGCATATGACATCCTGGGCTGCAGCCAGGCAGTAAAAGAAAGACACATATACAGTGTATATATAACCAAACAGTCAGATAGCATTAACTTTATTTTGTGTGGCTATTTGGAGCTTTAAAAATCTCCTGTAACAATCCCAACTCAAGGTCCACTCAGCAGCTTTATTCTGGAGGTTTTAATGGTCACACACTGTTGCTATCATCAGTGGATGGAGTCTGTTGTCATGGAGACGGACCAGTTGATGTGAGCTCAGTGGACCTTGAGTTGGGATTGATTTGTCAAACGACTATAGGACTACTTAATGCTTACTGATGCTTAGATTTAAATGCTGTCATACGAATACAAATTTTGATATTTTAATAATAGTTACACTTTTGTCTGCATTACATATAAATGTACACAAATTGGTCGAACAAGGGCGACATCGTGTGGCCATGAGTGGTAACGTCACAATGAACTCTGCACTTTTATTTGTCAATATTGAAAGAAGTTTATTTCCAAGTTACAACAACAAAGAGTGTATTTTTATTACTATATTCGTAATTTATGTTTGTCTTTTTTTATGTTGGCTTTATCATATTTTGTCTCACTTAGTTGATAGTAGTGGCTGTATCATGTCGTATGAGAATTTCTGTCTTAGATATAATTTAATTGGCAATCGTGACATATTTAAATCCATAACTAAAGCCATCCCCAACTCTATTACATGCTTGATTAGAGGAATTTTAACAAATCCTACTCCTATCACACCTCGTCTCCCACAACTTTTAGTTGGTGGCTGTGACTTTAGTGAAATCAAGATACCAAACAAAACAATTAGAAATATGTTTAATCACATCTCATACCTATAGTATCTTACAGAAACTCAATTTCACAAATCTATCAGAAAGAAACTATTCACCTGTTACGAACTAAATATTTAAAATTCTCCATAACTCCCAAAGCAAAAGAAACCCTGATTTTTAAAATATTAAAGGAAGTGTATCACCATCCATCCAGTGATTTGTTGCTACACCGATTTGGAATTGAAACCAATAACTGTGTGTTTTGTGATGATACTGAAACTACTGATCATTTATTTTTTCATTGTATGTATTCTGGAGCTTTATGGCTATAGATATACATGACTGGCTTTTCCCAAAAGATTCTCATCTGGGAAACTTCTCTCAAAAGGACATTGTTTATGGTCTTGTCATGGACAACAACAAAGTATATGAAATCCAAGTATATGAAGTGAAACCTATAGGTTTAATGTATTTCATTCTGAGTTTCTTTCTTACATAAAAGCCTTTAAAGTCATGAAAAAGAAAAATGCATTGAAACTTCTTAGTATAATAGAATAATATGAATTACAGGTACAGCCCTAGCCCTTAATTGAATGTATTATTATTTTCATGTATAATTTTACATATTTTATCTGTTCTTGTTCTGTATGCTCCAGTATGCATACAGTGCACTTTAGACTAAGCTACTGGAGTTATCCTGCGCTACACTCATTTTTAACAGTCTCTTCTGCACTATATTCACTTTTTTTAACAGTTTTCTTCATCTCCTTGTATTTTTATATATGGTATATTCTTTTGTACTTTGTACTTTGCACAACTAACTTTTTTACTGCCTTTTTACTAACATGTTTTGCACTATGGTAGTGTGATGCTGGAAACTTGAATTTCCCTCTGGATCAATAAAGTTACTATCTATCTATCTATCTATCTATCTATCTATCTATCTATCTATCTACCTTGTCTAATGCAATGATCTATGAGCCATGTTGTTTGTAAATTTGAATTTGTTAAAAAGAAATATATTAAAAAATAATAATAATATTTTGTTTCCTTGGTTTGGAATGTGATACCTAATGTGACGTCATTAACAGGCGACGGGGGGATAGCGATTACATAGGGTGCCACTCTCAGCGACACACCAGCAGCAGCAGCAGCACACATCAGGAAGAAGAAGAGATCATGAACACCCTAAACAAATGTTGTGCTGCTAACTTGGCGTTTCTGCTCGTATTCGTGCTGATCGCAGCGTTTATCCCGGTTGATGCTTCTGCTGACGGGACGAAGACGGTGGAGTTTAACGTGAAACCGGGAGGAGTGGTGCACACTTTCACTGAGGCGATAGTAAGTGACTGCTTTAAAGTGTTGTCTCTTATTCTGCACGGTTAACGTTTTTAAACACCAACGGACGCAAAGTGACAGTTGATTTTACGTTTTTAAACACCAACGGACACAAAGTGACAGTTGTAGGGCTAATTCACCGTGTATATCGTCGTTATTAGCTTTATTATTATTATTATTAAGTATCTGACAGACTAATTACAGAGTTAAACACATCACGAGTTGTATTGTGTGTGTATAAGGTGTTTTTATTTCATAAATATGTGTCAAACATTCAATATATTCTGTGTTTATTCTATACTCTTTGACATAACTGAACTGCGTGATGACGTCACAGCCTGTGAGAGGCTGACACGTCGCTGCTACGTGATACAATGGCTCCTTTTCATTGGCTGACAGCTTTTAATGTAATATATAGTTTGAAACTCAATTTTATTTATTATTTATATAGCACCTTTCATATATGTTTACATACATAATATGATATTAAGAATTAAAATAAAATAAAATAATAAAATTAATTAAATTAAATTAAAAATAAATTCATAGATACATGCAGCCCTTTGAAAATAAGACTTTGTAAATAAGAATGACTTGCTTGGTTAAATATAAATTTAAAATAAAATAAAATAAATTAAATTAAATTAAATTAAAAATAAATTCATAGACACATGCAGCCCAAAGTGCTTCTCATAGGCAAAAAAACAGAAATAAACAACAATAAATGCAACTTTGCAAGACTAAAAATTCATACATAATATGATAATAAGAGGCTTTGACTTTGTAAGTAAGAATTTGTTCTTAATGACTTGCTTGGTTAAATATAAATTTAAATTAATTAAATTAATTTAAATTAAATTTAAAATAAAGTCATAGATACATGCAGCCCAAAGTGCTTCTCATAGGCAAAAAAACAGAAATAAACAACAATAAATACAATTTTGCAAGACTAAACATTACAACAATAAAATGATAAAAAATCAATAAATAAAACTGAGTTAAAGAAACTGACTTTGGTGATATTACTGAGATGAAAAAAATATGTTTTAATGACATTATTAAAATGAGAATTAAAACTTAAATCAGAGTTTAAAATCACTCCCAAATTTGTGATGTCAGTTTTAATCTGTTTGCTAAGGCCACTAAGCACTGAGTGCAATTTTCTTGCTGCTTTGGGTCCTATTAAAACAATCATTTAGCTTCAAAAAGTTTTAACCCATCCATACAATCATGTCAGTGAGACAGGATGCAGTGTATTGAGGTGAAAAATAACATTTTAATATAATATCTGTACATAAAGACTACAACTAATTACTTGTTTTTTTATTGTCTTATTCTTTTTTATTTATTTATTAATTGCTTAATCATTGTCCATAAAATGGGCTAAAATAATAACACATGCCCATCACAATAGGCCTTTGTCCACAGCAGACATTTTGACGTGACATAGCAGGAAGAGCTCAGGTTTTACTAATAACATGGTGGCTCTGGGGAGGGTTGACAATATGTTTTAAACCATGATCATGATATTTCCCTGTAATAAGGATACAATATTGATATATATTGCAATATGGCAAATGTTTGAAAAAACACATACAAGACTAAACTGTTTATGTGTGTAATTTTTAAGTTTCTAATTACAGTTTTGTAAAAGTCATTACTTTGGACAATGGAAATTATGTCATCATGATGTGATTTTGCTGAAAGACAAGAAACGATTATATTGATTTATTGCTCTGCTCTCTAGCTCAGTAGTGATTCCTCGTGCACAATTTACACCTGTGATGTCCTCTAGAACACGTTAAAACGTCAGCTGTGAGAAACGTCTTTACCAGAGGACAAACTGATGTCACCAGAATATTATAATTATTAGACCAGCAGCAAGAACAGACCTTTGAATTTATAATGATATAAAACTTTGGGAAGCTGCAGAAATTAATAGCTACTTGATTAAAAACTGTGACTTAATTTGAAACAATCAAATCAACACTGACGCTTCTGAAACCGAGCAGTAATCTGACATTTTCCCTCTTAGTTCAGAGGGAAAATGTCAACAAAAACAATTAGTAAATTGATTGAAAAGTGTTAATTAATAGCATGCAAAAGTAATTGTAAGCTCAATAATGAAAGTAAAGCTGCAAAGATTAATTGATTCGTTGTCAACTATTAAAATAATCGCCAACTGTTTTGATAATTGATTAATCTGTTTGAGTAATTATTTAAGAAAAGAGTCATAATTCTCTGATTCCAGCTTTTTGAATGTGAATATTTTCTGGTTTTCTTACTCCTCTATGACAGTAAACTGAATATCTTTGAGTTGTGGACAAAACAAGACACTTGAAGACGTCATCTTGGACTTTGGGAAACACTGATCGACATTTTTCACCATTTTCTGACATTTTATAGACCAAACAACTAATTGATTAATAGAGAAAGTAATCAAGAGATTAATCGTTAGTTACAGCCCTAAATGAAAGTAATATGCAGTTTTATTGATGCACTAACCAGCTCTATGTTACACTGTCTTATTTCAGAAGGAGTATGAATGCTCATTCACTTATGCTTCACAAGGGGGAACCAATGAGGTGAGTCTCTCTCTCTCTCTCAATTCATTCATTTTATTGCCATGACCATAGTGAATCACAGTATGCTGGTTTTATGTAGTCTCTCTCACTCTCTCTATCAGTCTCCAGCATCATATTACCGATTATAGATTTTTAATTATAGCAGGTTTTATGCTTAAATATTCATGTTTTTGTGCCAAACAGCAATGGCTGATGAGTGTGGGCCTGAGTGACGACGACAGACTGTTTTCCTGCTCTGTGTGGAGGTGAGACACACACACACACACACACACACACACACACACACACACACACACACACACACACACACACAGCGACGAGACTAAGTGACCCTGATGATGTTCATTGTGTCTTCAGTGAGAGTTTGTCCCGTCTGTGTCTCTTTCCACTGAGTCACCGTCTGACTGTAGTTAATCACGACAGCCCCGGTAGAGCAGATAAACAACACAACAGTGTTTATAACCTCCTGGTTCAAATGTATTCATGTACAGCTGTTGACTTTAATAAGCAGATGAATGTATGCAAATGACTTAATGTTGGTAACAAATATTTCTGTTTCATTCCTGCCAGGCCTCAGGGGAAATCGTACCTGTTTTTCACGCAGTTCAAAGCTGAACTGAAGGGAACCAAAATTGAATATGCAAATGCGTATGTAAGTATAACAGAAACACGATTCCCTCAACTGTCCTGTTGGCATTCATTTGTTTTTATGTTGTCAGCTGATACTGGTCTCAACAGGGATAGCAGTGAATGTAATTAAAGGACCAATATATAATATATTTAATGCAATAAATCATAAAATGACCATGATATGTCATCAGAGATTGAGGAATTGGCTTCTCTGACAACAAAGCTACAGCCAGTATGTTCTCCTTTTGAAATTTCCATTACGGTCCGGAACGTCTGTTTCTGTTTTGTCCGATGTGATCCCGTCCACTGACCATTTCAACACACCCGCTGCCACATATGAAACAAAGCGGTATGCAAACAATACAACCTAAGTGGTTTTGTTGTCTAAACCTTAAGAAGTTTTTTGTTTGTGTTCAATACGTAACATTTAGAACGTGTTTGCTTTCACTTTTCTAACGTAGTAGGCGTAGCAGGCCCCTGCTGACCCTCGTCTATGAGGCTAATAACGACCGATAAAGCACATTTAATGAGCTGATAACAGTTGAATTGCTTTAGCCCCTCAGCTTTTTTCCCCACTGAGTGATTAGTGGGAGTGGAGCTCATGTTGGGCAGCCAGAAGCTCCCAGCACTTTACTGCCTAACTAAGACAAAGTGTAGTAAAAAGTTTTTCCCGCACACTTCTAATGCACCCTGTCAGTGTTTAGAGATTAAAGCTTCTCTTTGCTTCGCCCCCAAAACAAGTTTAGAGCATAGAATCCACAGTGTCTGCACAAATGTCATAAAATGAAGGCAAAAACACAGTTGATGAACATTTTTGCGTAGCCTGCAAATAATAAAGCATCCACCTACTGTATGCACCAGCAATACAGCAACACATTAGTCAGGCTCAGGGATCAGATTAAGGCAGGGTTTTTTTGTGGGGTTTTTTACTTTGCTTTTTTGACCGCAAAGCTGGTTGCTGTTAACGTCTACACTTTGATCTTGTCTTCTGTGGAAAAAAATCATTGTTATTTTGCCATAGCTGGCCTGTTTCCTGGTTTATAATGATAAAAAGCTGAGAAAAGCAGCGAATCCTCAAATCTGTGAAGCTGGAACCAGAGAAGGTTTTACATCTGTTTAAGCTATAAACTTAACCACAATTGTCAGTTAGAAAAAGCGTCCACGGTTTGCCGTTCTAACACTTTGAACCAACAAAGTAATGCTATGGACCCAAATGATTTAAATAAGGTTTTCTCCAGACCTCCGTTAGACACAAAGGTCCGGCTACGCAAGATTAAATGTCACCTAACATCATGTGAGAGCCAGAGCACCGCTGAATGTACCTGACCACACAGTCCTGAGTAGAACTGAATAAAAACACGCTGCCATTTGCACTTTGGACCTGTCTTTTGCTTTACTGCACATCCCCTCCACTTACGTATCCATGGAAACCCATCATTCGCTGCCGTACATTTTTAGATCCATTGTCCTTTAATGATGGTTGGAGCTACATCCCAGCCGGCACCAACGCTGACAAACTAACACAGGCAGAGACGGTCAAAGTAACAGAAAAGATTTATTTCTCCTGGAAGTCAAACTCGACGTGTCTTTGCACATAATGTCTGATGGAAGGTTAATGTCTGGACTCTTCCTGAGCTCAGTCACTTAGCGGCGGTCTGCCGCCGTGTCTGATGTGGTCGTCGCTGAAGTGAAGCACACCTTGACACGCCTCCTTCCCCCAGCAAGGGCAGTCCTGACACTCTGTCATTAGTGAGAGCACATGTTTCCTCCTCCTGCTCTGGCTCCGTGCCCTGCAAGCAGAAGACAAACACACAGAAAATAACTTCACTAAATGATGGGACAGAAATAACCTCACAACGCACCTGCCACCCCCACACAGCGTCTCCTTGACCTTGTCGCCACATCCTCCTCCACTCCCGGCCCGTCTGTTGCAAAAAAATTGTCTCCTGTGCCGCCTCTCATCCTGTTTTTGTTTATTTTTCTCCTTCTTTCTTTTCCTCCCTCTCCTCCTCCTCCTCTTCATCACCGCTGCTGTACTTGTCACCAGTCTCAGACGTCGGCTGCAGGACAGAGTGACATGCCTTTGAAGCCGGAGGAATTTACCGTAGGAGACTCAACAGGTGAGAAATTGATTGTATTTCCAAGCGTTCAATCAACTCCCTCAGCTTGTCACGTCAATCTCTCGCTCGCTCGCTCCCTCCCTCCCTCTCTCTCTCCCTTCATCACGTCGTGAGGTCCCTGCTGATTTCCCTCTAAAGCATATGCTCCAGCTGTGAGTGGGTTGCCATTTGTCCCTGTAGCATTATTTGTTGTTATTCAGTTTCTGCACAAATCCCCACTGTGGCTCCAGTTCCGGACTGTGATTAGCAGGATTTGACAAGTCACACAGCAATTTACTGTAACAGCAGATTAGACACGACAGTGCAGAGGCTTATAGACTCAACTCCCAGCAACTATCACAGACTTTAGGATAATCCCGTCGCTGTGAGACCTCTGGGAAACACTTCCAGTCATGATTTCTAGGGATAAACTTCTTAACAGTAGCGCAGGAGGTAAATTGCTTTTTTGAAGATGTAAAATATATCAATGAACTGCCTTGTAATTCACTCTCAAACGAATACGTCCACATTTAGCAGGCTGCAGATTCACCACAAGGGGGAACCGTTCAGTCACTATCAGACCAGTTCTACACTTAGACTGTATATACTGTAAGAAGCAGACGTAGTAGTCACCGTAACATCACCCATTGGTTTGTGGACTGCCGTTTTGAAGCCTCGCGTTTGGCATTTTGGACGTCGCCATCTTGGTTTTTTGCAACCAGAAGGTGGAGCGAAGTACAACCGAACGCTGAATAAGACATTTTTAGACGCCCAAAAATGTTACAATTACCTTTCATGAACTGAAAACACACTGTGAAAGGGTTAAAGTTGTAAGACGAAAACACGGACAACTCCCAGACCAGACAACGCTATGGTAGTGACATCACAAGGTAGCCACGCCCTAAAGCATACCCTGCTTTATTGTATATTTTTAGATTCTAAAGGCAAAGACACACCAACCCGACATCAAAGAACTAGCGGCAATGTAGGCCGCCTGTTGCGGCGATGTAGGCCGACTGTTGCGTCACCTCACGTCGCCTTTTGTCTTGTCCAAAAAGTTGCACTCAAACACACTGCAAAGACTACAGCTGACGGTCATTTACCACGTACGTTCTGTGCCTGCGTGAGATGAAATAACTCTTCATTCTTCATTCAAAACGGAAACCGGAAGACCGAGGACTGCGGATATACAAGCCGTTGTGATGATGCGTACATGAAATAAAGCGTCTTTTGCCGACCATTGACCTGAACTTAATATTTTAACAGACTCATGGACAGTATAAATAATAAGCACCCATCCAAAGCTAACTATTGAATTCCACTAATTATCAACAGATTTATATGAATTAATACAAGTTAATTGTTCAAATATCCATCACTAAAGACAAAACTTAGTCAACCTAAAGTACATTTCCTTTGACCGGCTGCGTCCCACACCTGTTCTTTTTTCAGTCAACAATGAACAATGAACCACCCCCTTTCCTTCAAAGTAATCTGGAGCACAGCAGATAGACTGTGAGCAGGATCAACACTACGGTCTTCCTTATTCAGCAGAAAATATGCTCTAGTGCACAAAACTATTACATTTAAACCTCAAGCACAAACAGCACCTACAGTACAAAGAAGAAATTAAATAGTCATTGTTTGCAGGTAACGCTAGCGTAAAAATTGCAGTAGCTATTACTTTCATTACCTGTAGGTGGCGCACATCTACGTCTGCAGATCTAATCTGCTGTTGTTGCCAACAGGCTGCGCAGGTCGGACTAGACCTGCAGGTCTAAAACTGCTGGCTCTGCAGTCAGATGATGCTGGCTGTCTTCAGGTGCTTTGCATCAATCATGCTGTGTTTTTGTTTTAATATTGTCTCTGACAGTAATTTGCTCTCCTCTCTGACCTCCAGTAACCCACAGAGACGGAAAGTTCAGCGCTCAACTCTCCAAACTGACCGCCATTGGACGGACACAACATGATGAGCTGTAATTGGTCAGAAGTCAGACTTTGCTGCGGTCATGTGCTGTGAGCTCTGAGTCTGTGTTTGAGCTCAGTAGTCAATGAAGGATGGATTTATGGGAGTAGCAACCAAAAATTGAAGTGGGATGAGACTGATTACCTTTGCAGCACTTTGTGTGTCGGTACATTAATTACCTGGTATGTTTTTACAATTTAAAAATGCTGCCTGGGACAAAAAAATCTGTTTAGTATTCACATTTCCTTTACTACATAATGTCCTAGTTAAAATTCTGCCATAAGATAAAGTGCTTCCATAGTTGTTTCTTAGTTTCTGAGGCTATAAGATTTACAGTGAACAAATCTGCTCTGATCCACTGGGGACATATGTGAATGTATAGAGGATTGGTGTCTGGGGGCTTGTAGAGTATAGATAACACATTTAGAGAAGGGAGGGATTTATCCGTCTCATGTAATCCTGAGAGGAAAGTGAATAATCTCCAATAGCGTCATCATCACGCACACATAAACAATTACATTTTCCACAATCTTGTTCTGTTCTGAGCTCTCCGTCTGTTTATATTCATCTGTTCCAGATAACTGTAAGCACACAATTTATCCTCTAAATCATTTTTTTTTTTTGTTTTATAAATTATGTTTGTGTTTTTGGCCAGAAGGGATACTTGTAATAGAGCAGATAGCAGCTTCATAACACGATATTAAGAGAAAGATAGAAGATCAGTGCATTTTGGGATACATCTTAAACAGTGTCAATGTGAATTTATTGTTGAGAAAATATTATATAAGTAATAAGTATAAATTATTATTATTTTAATTAACTTAAAGGGACAGTGTGTAGGATTTAGTGGCATCTAGTGGTGTGGTTGCAGATTGCAACCAACTGAGTACCCCTCCGCTCACTCCTCCCTTTCCAAGACTGCGGTAACGTGCGCTGCCAAGTGTAAAACGCCGTTCGCCTCGCTCAGAGGCCATCCTTACCATAACAACGTTACTTTAGGAGCAACAGAAGTCAGACGGCGGTACCACGGTTTTGCACTCACAAGCGTGTCAGACAACTACGGTGGCCTTCAGGTAACGTAAAAACATGAAAGGCTCTCTCTAGACAACCCGTTCTTACTCCCAACTGGTCAAATACTGTTTGGTAACCAACGCTACTGTAGAAACATGGCGGAGCAACATGGCGTACTCCATGAAGAGGATCCGCTCCCTATGTAGATATGAATGGCTCATTCTAAGCTGATGAAAACGCAACGATTCTTAGTTTCAGGTGATTAAACACTGATGAAAACACAGTTATGAATATTATATTATATTTCTGCTAATAGATCCTCCTAAATGTTACACACTGTTCCTTTAATCTTGATCCTTTTAATTAGACACCTGCAGCAGAAGAACCATTTCCTTATTTGTGACATACTGTTTTCTAATTTCAGGATATTCCCATGACTTCACAATTACACTGTTTGAGGTTTAACTACAAAAAAAACTCAAGATATATGGCGTGCACAGACATTTGGATCGTAGTATATGCTGTATGCAGGAGAGATGCTCCTGAGCCCCTCTTGGAACTTTCATCTTTCAGTGGCACATGTGTGGATCAGCGAGGGTATTGTGCAGGTTTCAGAAGTACATGCTCCCTTATGTAGCGAGCAGGATTTACCTTTATCTTCCTTACATTGATCCAATCTTCTTAGATCCACACAAGTGTCCACAAGATGAGTTCTGGGGATTGATTTCAGATTTGAGGATTGTGCTGATTTGATGCTGCGGTGGGATTGCTCACAGAGATTCGTACCTTGTTTGGTCGGGGTTTGGATCCTGTCATCTGTCTAGAGGTTGAGGAAACGCTCAGCTGGGGACGTCTGTGTGTCACCGCCGAGGCTCCCTCTGGGGTCACAACAGGAAGTAACCACGTCCGGATGCTGATCCAGAATAGACAAAAAACACAAGATGTTACTTATTTTGTACATGTTTTTCCTTTTTTTTTTTTTTTTTCTACTTTTTGATCGTTCTGATTCATGATGAAATGTGATGGATGTTTGAATAAAGACGTGTTGTCACTGTTCTGGAGATAATTCAATGTTTTTGTCTTGTTATGTCAGTCATGATCTGATTGAACCTCCCACAGCCTCGTTAGAAGGGTAAACATGAAAAGAGAGGAGAAATTTGAGTGCCAGCGTAGAGGCATTAAATATTCTGAGCACTGTCAGAGCCGGGCCACCGTGAACATGGTGGAAAGCGGTTTTATGCCCCCGTCATGTCTGTCTAAAACTACAGTAATTTTAGTACCAGCACTAATGTATTTCTTATTTAAACTCAGTTTATATGCTGCAGAAAACGGCCAGCATAGAAATGAGACTTTATATGAACTTTATATTAAAATAAGCGTTATGAAAAATGTATTCTGTGCGCGTACTCGATTAACATATATTGTCCTTGGATAAACGGTTCCATGAGATAGAGAGCTTCCATTGTTTCTTCTTAATTTCTGGGGAGAGAGGCTTTGCAGGGAGGATCTGCTAAATCCAGAGGCACATATGGGAATGTATAGAGCGCTGATCTTTGTGGGCTTATAGAGATATAGAGTCCGGAGGGATTTATGCATTTCATGTTAAGCCAAGTGAAAATCATCTTGATTGTAGTCAAATTGGCATCAGAGAGTTCGTAGTATAAGAATTACGCATTTATACCGCATCCGCACAATTTGCCAGTGGTTTAATGTAAAATCTAACCATGACAGTAACTATAAAACATCTGAATTTCATTTAGAGAAGAGCTATTGTGTAGTAGCACTTTGGCAGAGCCGCGCCAGGAAACTCCCACTGAGTCTCCTACTTGTAATTAAAGCATCTTATAGCAAAGACGTGACTCTGATTTCCAGCTTTGTGGCACCGTGAATAAAAAATGTGACACTTTGTTCTCTAGGTGGTTGTTCAGTTCAGTAACAAGTCTCTTTAGCACCATATCTCTTTGTTTACTGCCAGTCCGCTGTGTCTCTAAGACCCAAAGCTGCCTCTGTGCTGTCATCCCAACCCTAAACACATATCACTACTGTTTACCATCTGCTACCAGTAGAGATGTTTACTTTCAACTTTTAGCCCCCTGCAGTGCGACCATCAGGGAGATATATACACTCGATGCTGCCAAGAACTGGCTTAGATTATGATGGCGTGCATTAAAGAGAAACATTTTTAGCCACGCAAGGGATCAGCCGGTCCAACACTTTAATCCACACTGAAATATCTCAACAACTACTCAGAGGTTTGCAATTGAATTTAATACAAACGTTCACGGTCCCCAGAGGATGAATCCTACTGACTTTTAATTTAACGCCACCAGCAGACCAACCACAGCTTTGGTTCTGAGAAACTAACGTTCCCCTCAGGATGAATTGTAATAACTACAATGTTTCCCAACACATTTGGTCTGTGACCCCCGAAGGCCCTGACACACCAAGCCGACGGTCAGCTGTCAGTTTGGTACCGTTGGTGAGCGTCCATCGGTTTGGTTTTTTGTGGTGTGTCCCGCATCGTCGGCTCTAGTCTGCCCGTGTCAGAGTTTTTTTTTCGTACGTGGTAGCAGGCCGTTGGCTGTAGTCTTGGCGGTGTGTTCGAGTGCAATGTTTTAGCCAAAACAAAGGTGACGCGGCTCAACTGGTAGCCTTTGTCGCCTTTAGTTCTTTGAAGCCAGCTTAGCGTGTCCCCAGCTTTAAAGCAATTCAATACTGGCAGCCCCTCGAATGTCGACAGAGTTACGTAAAAGTCACATGAAATCCGATATGACCGTTCAGACTGAGGTCGCTTTGCAAAACAAATCAACCTGTATGTGATTTGGACCACATATGAAAGTGGTCCAAATCAGAATTTAAAAAAAAAAAAACAGATTCCATGTGATTTGTGCTGTGATTTCACACGGCTATGAAATAAGCAGATCTGAGTCACATATGTGCAAATAAAACTGATGTGGGCCACTTTTGCCTGCAGTGTGAACATAGCCGAAGATTGGAGAGTCTGAAAGCCTGCTAAATAAACACAGCTTTGTATGACGTAAAAATGTTTTCCCTCTGCTTTCCTTTTATGTTCATCATCTCACAACGCCTCAAATTTATCTTCCAATCCTCGGGGACCTGATGCTGTAGCGTCATCGGCTAAGAATTTCAGTTTGTCCAACGCTTTGGTTTACAAATACGTGTTAAGCTATTGACATTCCTACCAGCCTCAGCTGTACTTTGTGTGTATCGCGCACTAGGGCTGTCCTCACCCAAAGGAATTCTCTGTTGTCTAACACTCATACAATTTTGTTGACTATTCAATTAGTTGATTTAATTGCCAGATCTGTGAAACTGAGTTTCTCCACAAAGAATCACACAAAAGCACCTCTTTAAATCTCGTGCTCACCAGAGATGTGCTCATAAGTTTCTTGGAAATGAATCATTCAGTGTGACAAAAGCATAAAAAACGTCAATCGACTAAAGAAATCTTAGTCAACTAAGACCAAAACGACCGATTAGTCGACTGATCGACTAAGAGGGGGCAGCCCTATTGTTAATTAGCTATTTTTAGTCTGCTAATCACTCTAAACCAAGATAGCAGAAAACTGTAAACACCAGCCTCCACCTGCTGATGTTAGCGTTCAGCTCAAAGCACCTAATTCCAGCCTCACTGAGCCGCTAGACTGACTGTAGACTCTTGTTAACGTAAGTGAGGTGATATTCTGTATTTTTCTTCATGCCAATAAATCCAATGAAAAGACCAAAACCAACAATGAATTGAGCCGACTAACAAGCATTTCCTGTGCATCCAAAGCCTGATATAGCTAATTCCTCTGTGCCACAGACCTCAAAAACACATCAATGAGCCACACTGTCTGACACGCTCTTTCATTGGCACGAACACACACACACTGTAGTCCATTTTGAGTCACACACACATACACACACACCCTCCTGGTGCTGTAAATAAACACTCACAACTAAGAGAACCAAATGTGCGAATTAATCCATGACTCCTGTGTGAATGATAAAAACTACAGTGCCTCGCTATTTTAGGAAATTACTGAGCCTTGATGAAACTACATATTTGTCGATTTCTTAAAGATTTACTTCTTCAGTAGGAACAAATGGGCTTGGTGCTGAGCGCCACAGACAGGATCAGTTTTGGTCTTTTTTTGACAATGAGAGTAAATATAGAATAACACCAGCTGTATTCTTTTAAAAAAGAGCCACAAGAAGGCATTGTAATAAACTGAAGTAACATTTCAGAGAGGACAACATCGGATGACCTAAAGGAATAAGCCATCGATTTTCTGTGCTGCATTTATGTAATCAATCCGGCAGACAGTCTGTTTTTCTCTCTTTTCCTCTCACACACACCTGCCCCCTATTTCTCTCTCTTTGCATCTCCTGACATTTAGAGGGGAACAGATGGAGATTGTGGCCGGGTCGGTCAAACCAGAGGCAGCAAAGTAGATGGGATTTTTCTAACACCAGGGGCCCGGTGAAGGGTACAACGAACGGCCAGCTGCCCCCTGTCTCCCCTGATGCGCACCCAGGCGCCGGGCCGGTGACCCAGTCAGCTCACAGCCACTCTGCCTGTTCACTTCTTATCTGGCCTTGCTAAGTTCCTCACGTCATGAGACCTTTTCTGTCTCCAGATCTATCTCAGATCTACAGCCTCTCTTCCCCAGCGTGTGCTTTTCACACCGCTGAGCCAAAGTACCCTGAGCTGCACTGAGTTCTCGTTATACCATCACGACTCTTGACAGCAATTATCTAACCCAGACAATGCTGATACATGTGAGTGGATGCGTCTGGCTGCTTAGGTTGAAGTGCACAAAAGCAATCAGTTCTTACTTTGTCTTGTCATCTTGCAATAATTACAATTTCCTTCATATTTCCTTCTAATTAGGCCGCCTCCTTTGCCCTTTAACTGTGCAATCTGTGGGAGTCTGAGAGCCGGGTTGAAAAACTGAGCATCTGTATAGAGGCTCTTGTTACCAGAGCAGTAACCCAGACAGATGTTATGATGCCCCGTGTATGTTCAGCGTATATACTCAAGAGATTGGTATAGAAGGAGAGGCGGGAAAAGGACGTCCGCAGAGCCAAGCTGTTCTTCCTGACATACTCACCCCAAGTTGCGTTTGCGTCTTGTCACCTTGGAAACTTGGTCTCAGCTCAACTTGGCGAGCCTTAAATCACTCTTGCGGCTGGTGCTGTGAATGTGGCTCTGGTTCGATCAGCCTCCCCGTCCCGCTGCATTGTCTCACACTGTGGTAGAGAGCAGCCTTCTTTTCTCAGGGTACGGAGGAGCTTTGCGGGGCTCCTTCACTTTCTTTGTGTGCTCGGAGGGTCCGTGGTGGGGGTACGGAGGAGGCTTGCGACCTCTGCGGCCTTGTGCTGTTGGCGGTTTCGCTGTGGCTGCAGGGGCACAGCACACCTGTGAAGGTCTGTGGACGGGTCCCGCTGAGGATGCTTGCCTCTCTCTGTCAGCGCTGGACACAGTTTCTGAGTCGGTGGGTGGGCAGCTGGCAGACGGAGGCTGGGTCGATGATGGGGAGAGCAGACCGGCAGATGGGTGGTCTCTTTGTGGGGTCTGGTAAGACCCAACTTTGTTCTCTATGATGACAGACGGGCTGAGAGTGGAGGGTTGGTGAGGCTTTGGAGACAGAGAGGAGACGGGGCTGATGGAGGAGGGAGGCCCAGGGGAGTGAGGCTGAGAGCCAGGGCTGTTGGGGTGATGGAGGTTTACTGTTAGAGGGGAGAGACCAGGAGTGGGAGGACGAACAGGGAGGCTTCTTTGGGGAGATAAAGTAATGTCATGGGAGGTGAGGTTTTGATGGGGATTGGATGAAGGGACACAGAGCGGCCCAGCTCGTCTGGGAGAAGAAGAGCCCAGACTGCAGGTGAACCGAAGAGTTTGACTCCTCTCTGATGAAAACCCGGAGGTTACCGGGCACAGCAGCACGTTTGGTGGAGACTGACTCCTGCTGTGATGACCTCTCCTGAGGCTGCCGCATGAGTCTGTAGTTCCTTCAGGCTCCGAGGGCCTTCGATGGACGCTGCCTACCGTCACTTCGCTGGAGCAGGAGCCTGAACTGGAGCTGCTGTCGCTGGGAGGGTTGGCGCTGTCGCCTCTGTCAGTCCCCCGCTGCTCCTCCGCATTCAGATCAATGGATGAGGTTAGATAGTCAATCTGCTGCACCACCTATGATGGATGAAAACATGGTGGTGAATATATAAGTAGCACTCCACATGAAGGTCTGTTAACTCATCATGAGGAGCGAAAACAGTTGCATAATCTCTCCTGTGGCTCTGAATGGAGCTTTCTAGTTTGAGGAAAATAACCTAGATGATGTCATAGTGATGTCATCTGAGTTATGTCAGCTTGGGGTCCGAGACTTTTTGACAGAGAGCCACAGTTACAAACTGGAAGTGCGGAGTGTCGAAAGACGTGGATGTTAATCAGGCAGGGAAGGTCTAATGAAAGACTCTATTGAGTTGCATTATGGGAAATGTATGATCCAGTGTTTTTGGAGTTTGACTCAAACTAGGGACTAAATGTCTGGATATCTCGACCTCTGCTGCTTTGATTTGGTCCATTCTGAGTGCCCCAACTTTATAAAAGTGCAATACTAAACTGCTGGAAAACCCCTAATTAAAACCTGAAACTTATGAGTATTTTCATTGTTGTTTAATCTGTTGACTTCCAATTAATCGTATATTCGAGAAGCTGGAATCAGAGAATGTTGGCAATTTTGCCAAATAATGTTTTTAATAACTCCTGACTTGACCGTCTCGTCAATTGAGAGACTTATCACTTCAACACTTCAAGTATTTCTTGGCCCTTTTGCCTTTATTTGGATAGTACTAGACAGGTGACAGGATATGGGAGCAAAGAGAGGACACGCCACGAAGACCTGATCAGATTTGGACACTGTTTACGAGATTAACAGCTTAAACCCGCTTTCCACCAGGACGCTCCAACACTTTATTAATCTAAAGACTTTTCTTTCAATTGAGTCATTTCTAATAAAATGATTGATAACATACAAAACCGCCCATAGCACCGTAGCCTCTATATAATAATGGCAATATTAAAAGTAGGGTTGCAACTAACGATTATTTTCATTGTCGGTTAATCTGTTGATTATTTTCTCGATTAATCGATTAGTTGTTTGGTCTATAAAATGTCGATCAGTGCTTCCCAAAGCCCGAGATGACGTCCTCAAGTGTCTTGTTTTGTCCACAACTCAAAAATATTTAGTTTACTGTCATAAAGAAGTAACAAAACCAGAAAATATTCACATTTAAAAAGCTGAAATCAGAGAATTTAGACGTTTTTTCTTAAAAAATTACTCAAACCGATTAATCGATTGTCAAAATAGTTGCCATTATTTGAATAGTTGGCAACTAATCGATTAATCTTTGCAGCTATACTTTCATTATTGAGGTTATCAATTACTTTTACATGCTATTAATTAACTCTTTCCATCAATCTAATAATTGTTTCGGTCAAACAGGCATTTCTGAACTAAGAGGGAAAATGTCAGATCGCTGCTCGGTTTCTGAAGCGTCAGTGTTGATTTGATTGTTTAAAATTAATTCAGTTCAGTTTTTAATCGAGTATCTATAAATTTCTGCAGCTTCACAAAGTTTCATATCATTATAAATTCAAAGGTCTGCTGGAGACATTTTGGAGACACCAGTTTGTCCTCTGGCTGTCCTACTGTCATAGAGGAGTAAAGAAACCAGAAAATATTCACATTTAAGAAGCTGCAATCAGAGAATTATTACTTTTTTTTTTTTACAAAAATGACTCGAACCGATTATCTAAATAGTTGGCAATTAATTTAATAGTTGACAACAAATCGATTTATGGTTGCAGCTCTAATTAAAAGTTTGCATAATCATTTTTTCCTGCATTTGCTTGTCTGCATCTATAATATGGAGCATTTCAGACTTACAGAAGTGGACTCTCACCAGGTGTGTAGCTCTAGTCTGTAAGTATGTCACACGAGCTACAGCCTAGTACAGAAAGAGTTTACCTCATACTGTATTGCTATTATGGGAAATGTGTAAGATAGAATTAGGTGGGTTTTCCTTCTAATACTTACAGTGAAAAGCACACTATACAATAAGTCATATACAGCTACAGTATATATGTGTGGATGCATATATTTAAATAAGTGCAGAGCATGTAGCGTATGAATGTATGCACAACACACACATACACACCTAAATGCTTAACACACACACACACGCACATGTACAATGACGGAGGCAGGAGAGATTGTAGAAAATTACACTGGGGAAAATGTTTGACCTATCTCTCCACCTGCTCTATGTGCACAGATAAATCCTCGGCCCCCGCTGGAACAGATGAATTATTGTTTTGTTCTCTGTGTTCAACAACATCCTTGCTGATGTCAAAAGATGACCTGGTTTGTCTTTTTTTTTTTTTCTTTTTTTTACGCTGAAGCTTTTTGGGCGAGGCATTTCATTTTACTTTGAAGTACAGCGCGTATATACACATCAAGTGACTCGGGGCAGGGGCTGCTTGTTAATGTCAGAAATCAGAGAAGATAAAAGAGCAGAGGACCCTGGTTTTCATCTGCTGCTCCCAAGAGTGTTTATTAAAAACGCTGTTTTTTGACCCCTCAGGTCCTCACATATAGTGCTGATGAGTGCTCAGACACGTTTGTTGTAGCGCTCTGTCATGTAAGTTTCTTAAAACTCCTTCAGTTTAACACTATAGTTGTTTTTTTTAAGTCATAGTGCAGTTTTTGATCTGTCAAAATGCCTTAGCAGAAGATCATATTCATGCTTTTGTCATGTTCTTTTACTCAGACAGAGGTCTTTAGTGTTGCTTTAATATTTGTGTCTCTGTCTAAAATGCTTTAAAGGCTCACTCCAGTTCCTTTTTATAGCAGTGATTGATTATTAAATTAAACTGGAAGGTTGCATCTCATGCAACAGAATGATAAAACAGGTCTTTGAAATAAATATGCGACCAAAGTCTTCTCTGGTGCCTTATCTTCCTTTGATCTGTCATCTCTGTTGTGAAAATTTGGGATTTTTCTATCACAGTGTCTGCTTGCTCAGTCCCCCCTTCCTTTCCCCTCTTGTCGTGTAGCCTATATATGCTCTTTCATCAGTGTTACATTAATACTGTCACACTAAAACCTCGCAGCCAGGATGATGAGGGTTACTACCTCGGGTTTAGCCGCGACCCCGTAGATGCAGATCAAATGCCAAGAGGCGAGATTTACGTGTCACTTTTACTGGATGAGGAATACGAGGCAGAGATACTCAGACGTAAATGGATTATAAAACGCTATCCAGCTGTGCCTGGAGCAGCATTTGTCCACGAGGAGGGAGAGTGGAGGAAGAGATGAGAGGGGATGTTAGAGGAGGGAAAGGAAAGGGAGATGCAGAGAGAGGAAGGCGACTGCTATGCCTATAATGTCACATCTCAGCAGTGTCTGAATGCATCATGCAAATGGGGCATAACTATTGTCTCATTCACCTCTATGAAAACGTACGCATGAATTGAGCACTAGTGTTGTGTATGCTCGGAGACAGATGACAGAGGAGAGTTGCAGGAACAGTTTGCAGACTGCAGTGGATTCATCCAACCCTGCTGCTGACTTTTTAATGCATGTTAAATTCTGCTGAGGATGTGTATTTGTAGCCTGCATTGTTATCTGTAAGAGTACAAAAGCCCTCAAGGTTTTATAGCATAAGCATGAATATTTCCTGCATGAGGAAACACCTTAATTAATGTGAGAGGATGCAGTAACTTCTCTGCTCTTGTTCTGAACCGATTTGTTTTGTCCAGGAAAGACGTGATTGTGTCGGTGAGATGTTAACGCAGAATCAACAAAAATCTACCTCTTTCATTTCCTGGTGGACGTCCCTCAGCGCTGTGAGAACCTGCTCCAGGTTGTCCACCACCCGTTTAATCTGGTTTCGGACCACCTTCCTGCTGCAGCCTGACTCCTTCCTCTGTGACCCTCCTTCGTTTGTCGACCTGTACTGGACCCATGTCTGGTTCTGGCCCAGGGCGGCGATACGCTCCGAGCTTGGCCTAGGTTTCCTGGGGCCTCGTAGTGTCGTGGTGCAGCCCAGGCCTCTGTGAGGAACCTCGGTGGAGAAGATGACTCCATTGAGGGGCCCGTTGAAACCCTCCACAGGTGGTTCCCTCAGGTCTCTCTGGCTCTGGGTGTTCCTGACGCTGGAGGTGAAGCCGTGCTGCCTTTCTGTTAGTTCCTGAGTGTCTGAGCTCACCCAGCTAGATGAATGGAGGTCTCTCTTGCGGTAGGTGGTGCTGCTGGCGTAGTCCCACACCTTCCCCCTCCTGTGCTCCATGTCCACCACAACAGGCACCTTACAGTTTGGCTCCTCAATGAGCAGTGCAGGAACAGGAACAGGAGGGGGTCTCACTAGTGGCCCATACTTCCTGACTGAGGTGCTGGTCCCGTCGTTCTGCGACTGAAGGAGGCTGCTGTGGTTCCTAACAAAGGTGTGGTTGTCCTGGGCAGATGTGGAGCTCAGACCCTGCGGCTCCACGTCCCCCGTACTGCTCTCCGTGTTGGGGAGCGGGTCCTGGACTGGAGACTGGTTCCACCTGGCAGGACTGTCCTCCCTCTGCTTCCCCAGACTCCCTGGCAGGATGTGGTGCCCCCGCAGCACCACTGGCAGCATCCTCGCCATCCCCACGCCATTACAGCGAACCTCCCCCTTCTTCGCGCGGTCCTTTCCCTGGATGGAGAAGAAGCCGATCCCTTTGGCTCTCACCAGCGGGGTCAGGTTGTTGCGGGCCTCCGAGCCGGATTTGTACGGTCCATTGAGCCCCAGGTCACTGCTGTGGTGGGGCTTCAGACTATTGCGCAGCCAGGGGATGAAGTGAGGGGCGTGGGGCTTGAAGCCTTTCTGCTCCCCAGGCGCTGGAGCCCTGCTGTCAGAGAACATGGTGATGGATGATGTCCAGCAGCCTCACAGAAAGAAGAAGAAGAAGCAGAAGAGGAACAGGAGGACTCCTGAGACAGAGAGCTTCCTCTTCTTTTTCCATGAATCCCCCTCCTACCTTTGCCATCAACATAGACTCAAACTGCTCTATCTTTAGTCTCTTTTCCCCCTTCCCTCTCTCTCTCTCCGACTCTGTCTCCAAAACTTTTATCTGCTTTTTTCCCTCCTCATCTCAAATCCCACCCACCCACTCCCCTTTTCCTGCCGATGCCTGTTTCTGATTTTATCGCCCTGCCTTTTTCCCCTCTTCTTTTCCCTCCGTTTCTGCTTCTCCTCCCACTATCCTCCCTGTTGTATTGCTCTGGAGCCCCCTCACCCCCTCATTGGGCCGGCCTCGGAGATGCCGAGGGCCTCGCTCTCTCTCTCTCTCCGTCTTCCCTCTCTGCCTGCCTGCGTCTCACTGGCTCAGTAGCAGTGGAGGCTTCCTGTCTCTACATCTCTCTCTCTCTCTCTCTCTCTCTCTCTCTCTCCTCTCTCCCCCCCACACTGCGCTGCGCTGCCTCCTATCCTCGCGCTTTCTTCCTCCCACTCCCTCTCACTGCTCTAACTCCCTTTCTCTATTTCCCTCTTCTCTCCCCATTTTTGTCTCTTCTCCCTGTTACTCTCTGCTCTCATCTGAAAACCCCGTTCGTCCTCCAGCTTTGCAACTCTCTTTTACTCCCCTTTCTGTCACTCCCCACCTCCCATTTGCCAGGGAGAGCAGCTGAACTTCAATCAAGACGGCACTGTTATTAATCCCCCGTTAGCCAGTGTATAGCCACGTGATTCCCCCTGCCTCTGTTCTCATCTGATTACTCCTTCCCCGGCTCAGCCCTTCACAATTAAATGCTGCTTAGGATACCAGAGGGGGTTTAAAGGAGTAGGGGAGGATGGCAGCAGGAAGGGATGGAGGAGGAATAGTAGGGGGGCACATAATTGCGACCCTCCAAGATCAGAGATCAGCGCCAGTTTGGCGGAAACTATAAACTGCCCGGCTACAAACAACAGCCTGCCTGTGGCACGGCTCCCCCCCAGATTATTGCAACTGTCAGCAAATAGTGTCGCGTTACATCCCAGTTGTTTGCTTGTTTTATTTTCTGCCGCATTTCCAACTTCCATTTGTTCCAATTATGCAGAGACAGCTGCTATTTTCGGGTTTCTCATTCAAATTCCCATTCTTGGCTGTCTGGATTAGATTTCGTGTGTCTGACAAGCCCAAAGATGCCTCCTAGGTGCCTTTTCACTCAAACTGCGGCTGCATGGATGGGTCCCTCCCTCTCTGGCAGCATCTGAAATAAAAAAGACGGCAGCACAGCCACACAAAAGCCCTGACAGTTTGCTGTCACTCAGCAGCGATGCACTCAAAGCATCTGTCATTCTGTTAGTCAGCATAGCAATCTATTCCTCTGGTAGTGCCCTGTTAAAATATGACTTCATTCACTGACATATTCCACTATACAGGTATACGTGGGGGGAAAAGAAAACAGACACAGGCTGGGTGTAATCTGCAGGCTAAGAAGATTCCTGCCTACATGTCGACAGACTGCTGTCAGCCAGTAATGACCACTAGTCTGGATATAGAAAACAATAAAGAGTGGACGTAACAGAGCGGCTACTATTAATCCTTCGTTTTCCTCACGGCATGCTGGTGCACACAATCTGTTTCTATACTGTGGTGGAGTTGCTTTTGCATTTAAAGATTTAACTCTGAATGTATCTATATATATGTATGTGTGCATCAATGATTAAAAGGTTTTATATAATGAGGATATCAACTGAATTTTGCTTTGAAATGATGGTTAATCATTAGAGTTTAAGAACACAGTCTCGTATGAATGTATTAATGCCCTCACTGTACATAACATAAAATAAAAGTAAGATTAAAACAGATACGATGGCAATACGCAGACACACAAAGGCTAAATATAAACTGATCTTTCTTGGGTTTATTCAGAGTTGGTGCAAACCTTATTGTTGAACATGATGCAAGCACTTTTTGTTAACTATTTCAACTGTTTACCCGTCACTTTTAGTTAATTTTTATACTAACCAGCGTTATTTTAACTGTCTATCTATTTCTTTTAGCTAACCTTTAGCTAACTACTATAACTGTTTATCTATTACTTTTAGCTAACGTTTAGCTAGCGTTAACTATTTCAACTGTTTATCCATTACCCATTGGGTTTCTTGTACCATATTCTTGTATTGTTTCTTAACATCTAACATTGAATTCATGCTGTTTACCTTTTCTGTTATTTTCTTCCGTAGGCCTACTTGGTGAGGTGGTGTTGCATCCGCCATTATTCTCTTCTGTGGAGTGTCTTATTTTACCCATAGTGCATTGTGTGACAGGCTATCTAAGTCAGTCTCACATTCTTCACTCATAGGGAAGCTTTATGCAACAGGTCATTTTAAGTGTCTATAGCAAGTCTGACTTAAAGTTATAATTCAAGGGACTGTTTGTAAGAATCAGAAATGCTTGTTAACAGCGACGCCTGTGGCCGTTAAGTCAATGAAAGTCAGCGTCGGGCTCGCGCTTGTGCTCGCTCTAAATAGACATGCACGAACATCGCTCAAAACAGTGAGGCGACACACTTCAGCTTAAAGCACAATAGCACTATATATTTCAGCTGCTTGGCGGTAATGTTAGCTGACCAGAAGAAGGTCTCTCCATCAATCACTGCTGATCCTAGTGTTGGCTTTTCCTGCTTCAGCCTCCAGACCGCGGTCGGAGGGAACAGGGAGACACCGGAGTTTTGGTCGGAGACGATAACGTTTCTCTCTGCGGAGCAGCGTCACTTCACAAGACATGGGAAACCTCAGTTGGTCTGGAGGAGCTGCAGCATTTACTTCTGCACAAACGTCCACTTTGTGTAGATATTCTCAGAGCTGCAAAGTCTTCTGCAGTGTGTAGTGAGCGCGCATGCACGTGTAGAGGTGGAGCGAGCTGAGTGAAGGCAGGCAAGCAGGCAGAGGAGCAGAGTACAGCAGAGACTTCGGTCCTGGAGACCAAAGCTACGGTCTCCCCCGCGTCCTCCGACCGCGGCCAACACTGTTTTGCAAGACGGGCTTCACTAGATAGAACTACGTAGTTTGTGTTTGAGTCTTGTCTGAACAGCATAGCCACACGCGAGCGCGCATGGGACACCGACCCGGGTGATTTATACGTGTAAGAAGTTACAAACAGCCCCTTTAAGAAAAAGACTACTATTATAAAGGTTACACATTTAAATAACCACCCACTAACTTCTAATATTACATTCAAAAACAAATACCTCTCCCTGAATGTGTTTCTGTTTGTGTGTGTTAAAGACCTTGAATTCACGTCTCTTAAAAGTCCAACTTCCCCTTCAATCAGCCGCCCACGATGTGATGCCCATAAATATCATTGCAGCTATACACACAATCATTGCTCATTTTAAAGTCAATGTGGAATAATAAATGGCTGTCACAGTTGCTGTCCATTTGCAGTCTGACTGCGCAGCCTCTTGAGTCCTGTTGCCTTTATAGCATCCATTAATAGACAGAAAACTGGTCCAACACTGGGAAAAAAATCTCCTTTTTCAGTTTCCTGCAATATTTCTTATATGTCCTCTTCTGCTTTTTTGTCACCATCATGTAGTTTTCAATATCAGTGGGAGTATGGGACGTCAGACAGAGCATAAGGCCTCATTGTAACCTTGCCCGCTGCCTCCCGTAGCGCTCCCTCGCTTGTTTTTGAGTCCTGTAACAGGCCGACTGCCCATCGAGAAGCAGCAGAGCGAACGTGCGGGGACACTTCAGCATGTGTGTCTGCTGAACTTTACTGCCACTGCAGATAGTTCCCTGGTTGAATTTCTTCAGGCAGAGACAGAGAGACAGTCAGAGAGAGAGAGAGCGAACACCTTACATAACATGGTGGAAAGGATAGATGTAAAAGCAGTGCTTTGAAAGGCGAAGAACTTCATGTCTGTCAAAATTTTCTGTGCAAAATGGCTTTTAGTCAATGCGTCTGGGGCACTTGAGAACTTTCTATAGCCACCTGGACAGCACAAATGTGCAGTTTGGAGAGGATTATATGTGTTCACACTACTATATTTGGCTCTAAGTGAAAATGAGAAGTTTCCTGAGAACACATTGTTCTGCTTTTTTTTTTTTTTGTTGCAGTATTAAATATGGAAGTGAGCAGATGCTGTCTTCCCTGAAGTGTCCAGTGTCACGCTGGTGATAATCCTCAGGGCTTCGGCACGGAGTAGTGCGTGTGTTTGTGTGTGTGAGTGCACAGCAGTGTCTTTCCCGTCCTCTCATGTATATTTTTGTGTTGTTTGCTTTTGGATTCCCCTCCGCCGTGCTTTTCATCCTTGAACAACACGTCAGTCAGGTGCTCTCTGAGGACTAGAGCAAGAGAGGAAGAGAGAGAGAGATGCGGGGACACCAAGAAAGAGTAAAAGAGAGACAGAAAAGGGGAGGAAGACAGGGAGTTTTGAAAGACTTCTAACTTCCAAGCTGACTGTCATAGCTGTGCTTGCCAGAGGGGAGAGCACCTTTAAGCATACTGGATGAGTAACGATGTGGAGGGACTACAAAAGCAAAGTAATACATAATAAGCAGCGCTCGCTCTGCTCTGCTCCTCTGCCAGCTAACCTACATGAGATTGGTGTTGAGAGAAAATTTGGAAGTGCTTTAAAGGTCAGCAAAGGCCTCGTGTAAAAGGCGCTGCTCCTTTAACACTCTGCACACACTGTAATAAGATTTAGAAAGCATGGACGTAACTGTTAGATTGGGACGTCGGCCTCGACATATATTTCCATAGAAATGAGGAACAAAAACAGACAATGTCCTGAATCAAAACGTGACAAAATGTTTTACATACTTTAGGTAACCTCACACAATAATTCACTTATTATCTGCTGCTTCAGGACATAAACCTGCTTCTCGTTTATGCTGCGGCATAAATCAACAAATGCCTCTTTCTCAGCCGGTTTTGTTTGAAAAGTACAATAAAGCGATCATCGTTGAAATAGTTGAATCATTCTTCTTCTTTAGTGCCACTCATCTTTTGACTGCATTCCCAGTCCTGTTTCACGCATTAGGCCTGAAAGGCATTTCTGCTGGCATTGATGATAAAAGAAAATCGAGAAATATGACTGTGTGATGTTGTACGAGTGCAGAGCATTGCCTGCTGTTTGAACACAATGCCCTGTGGTTTGTTTTGTAGCACCACCCAGAACTCAAACATGGGTGTTTGCGCCCGTATTGCCACACAGCCAGACTTTGCAGTGTCATGCCAAAACCAACTGCCTGTATCCTTACAGGGATGGACCGTGAAAGTCCGGCTCGGTTTGTCCTTCCTAACGGGGTTGCACGTGTACACGGCCAAGCGGGAGAATCATCCCTTTGTCATAACTGATCCTAGAGTTAAGTGTGACGCTACAATAGCTCAGGTCAACTTTGTTTAGTTCAGGTTATGAGTCTGCACCACATATCATAGCTCGGTAATGTGTGCTTGAACACAAGTGGAAAGAGTAATGGGTCGTCTGCACGCTTCCTCTCTTCAGCTCTCTCCTTCTTAGGATGCAGGACAGCTCCTTTGTAGTCACTTCATTATGTAGAAATGATAATTATGCCCCAGTGGAAGCTAGCTTCACCAAAATGTATTACAGCCCTCAGTCACATCCGCTGATAATCACGTCGTGACTGTCATTTTCAAGTTTTTAATTTTCATTTAAGTGTTTGAGCGAGACACACAGACACTGAAAGGAAAAAAAGAAGCAAACTGATTTTTTTAATTTAATTTTATTTAAACTTTTATCTCTTTTAATCATTAAAGTTGATGTCAGGTTGTTTTTGCTACATTTGGCCTCACAGTTCCGGGGTAACCTCAGTATTTTTCAACCTGGACCCTATTTTCCCATGTTTCTTTGTGTCTAAGTGACTAATGGTGACAGCAATTTCTGAAATTGGTCCAGAGAACCGGTGTCGAAGTCTGTTCCTTTGTCAAATATTGTTTTCCTCCTGTTAAAATAATAGCGCCCCCCTCGGAGGTTAGGGTTAGGGATGGGTGTTTTTCATGGAAGACATTTCGACTTGTCACAGTAAGAAAAGCACAGGTGTAAATAATGAAATTAATGATGCTTTGATTTCATCGCTTTGGCTCATTTTTCAAAACATTCTCAACTTTCTGCTAAACTGTAAGTTTAAACTGTAAGTCCAACTGTCACAACTGTTTCATGGGACATCACAACTCTATTGCATGTTTGCAAAAGGTAGTAACTCACCCAAAACACTTCATTCAAGCTTCAAAACCTAGTTACTGTGTCAAAATGAATAGTTGTTTTGTCATTGTGTGAGCCGTACTGGTCAAAATGATTAGGTGTTTTTTTCACCACGGCAGTCAACCCTGGAAATGTTTCTTATATACAAATCTCTGTTTGTTCTACTTCTCTGTTGACACTGACTACTTACTGTAATATACCATAATGTCAGTTTTGTCCAGCTGCATGCTAAGGTGTATCACAATAGCAGTTTTTAGATTTCAACAGTAGGTAAAGGTTTACTGTAGTGCACAGAAAAAGGATAGAAGAAGAAGAAACCTTTATTTGTCATAGTACATACATACATGTACATACATGAGTTTTGACCTCTGCATTTAACCCATCCTAAGTATTTGTAGGAGCAGTGGGCTGCTGCGGTTAAAGGACGACCCACTCGGCCCCCTGAGCTACAGCTGCCCCCACATATGCACATGTGTATGTAGACTGTGCATTTATTTGTGTAGCAATGTGTTACATGTACTGTAAACAGAAAATTCACCTTTGATTTTTCATGTCGTCATATACAATGAACAGAAAATTTGCCACAAAATGACATCCATGCCAAAAATATGTAAAGTAAAAAAACATCTAATCGTACCTCCTCACAGTACGTAACACCATGTCAGATATTTACTGTTTGTGTGACAGAGTTTGATGAATGGATCATTTTGTATGTGATGGCTCAAACGATGATTGAAGAATGATTAGAAGTCTAACTGTGAGTCAACTCATCAGTTTTGATTAGCAAGCCATGTGCAAGTGCTTGTTGTACTGACTCTTTTGCACACACACCAAAACATGTGTAATTAGCTTGAACGAATGAGAAATTCAAATTTGCCGGAACAACAATCTAATTGTTTAGAGATTTGAACCTACCGTTTTAAAAAAAACAATTCTCATGCAAGAATTGAGACAAAGCAAATGAGAAAAACTGTAATAGAACAGAGACATCATTAGTGTTATTAGTAACACCTGTGCTTTGACAAGTTAAAATGTCTGCTGTGAGAAAGGCCTATAGGTTCAGAGGTAGGGGGAAAACACATCTATAGGGAAACGGTATTCGACACAACACCAGCAGTCACGAGTTTTGCCACTGACAGACTTAGTTATTCTAAGTGTCTGACAACATTACTGAAAGGACCCTACAGAGAAATTAAATGTTTTTTCTTACCTTTCACTTGATCCGATCTGTTTGTTATTGTGTCTAAAGCCCCGCTCAAGGAGAAGCCTCGTTGTGAAATCTAAATATCCTTTTACTCTGGCTCAAATAAATACGGGCGGGCACTGAATTCAAAGACCTCTTCAGCCTGACAATGAAAATCTTTTAGATAACACTAAGCCACGCATTTCAATACTCAAATACAACAAACTCTGCCTGGCTGGCACTGACCATGTATTCTGTTATTCACCGTCTTCCTGTAACACGACCTCGAGATATTTCAGAACGAGATTTCTCCTTGAACGAGACTCTTCTTCTTCTTCTTGTTTTACAGCGGTTAGCATCCAGCTTATTGGTGCATTACCGTCACCTTCTATCCGGAGTGTGAATCAGACAATATACCTACAATTTATCCTCCAAATGAGACTCTTTCTATAGTGTCAGACACTTATAATAACAATCAGCTTCAAGCATCATCTGCTTGTTTTTATTTAGAAACAAAAACATGGGAAAATAGGATCCAGGCTGAAAACTACTTAAGTTAATAAGCAGAGGAAGAAGCACTCAGAGAGACAATGAGACATGACTGTACTCACATCCCAGTTTAGTCGTAACTCTGAACTCAAGGGTGCATTCACAAAAAAATAAATAATAAAAAAAACATTATTCATGACCATTAAGATAATAATTGGGCACTTGATACTGCAGTAGCATTTCAAGTGTGCTGCAGGGAGGATCTGCAGACGTGCTTCACACCAAATTATCATTCCAAAGTCTGAAAAGTGGCAAAGTCAATGATGGATTAAACTCAAACTGAATTCAGCCTGAGTGCTACTCATGCTACTCTTGAAGTTACTCGGCAGCTCACTGTTTCCAAAAACAGAAGCAAGAAGTCTTTCCATCTTACTAATTTCCTGTTCTACCTTTGACCGCGGCGTGGGCCTGCAGGAAGTGGAAAAAAACGACCCAAAAGTTGAATTGTTCATCAGTCAGATGGGTTTGTGTTTGCTTTCATGGCTTCCTAACAATGCTGGGAGCAGGAGGAAAGGGATTTGGCCGACTAAATCCAGGTCAAACATAGTCAGATTAACCCCTGATCTGGCCTGGAAAATTTCCACAATCCAACATACTAATGGACAAGACGATCAGCGCTTGATTGAGAGGGGAAAACAACAGACAAGAAATTTATTCTTTTAAAAAAGTAAATTGTATTATATTTGTTGTGTTTGGATACAATATAGAGACACAAAAACAATCATATGTACATGAGTGAAAATAAAAACATATCACAATTCACAATAGTAAAAATGCAACATGGATAAGTATGCTTAGTTTGAGGGCTTTAGGAGAATAAGTGGGGCTGTTGCAGAGGTTCGTGGTGATTTAGGTGTGACGTGGATTTGAAAACCGAAGGGAGATTTAAACTAACCCTGAGATGTGGAGTGATTGGAAAAAAATGACATACAAACACAATTAAAGTCATCTGTTTTGGGGGGATTTAGGGAAAAGGATTTACTTCAAAATGTTGCAGTGAAAGTCAATTGTGTCTAACAAGCGAGAATATACTCAGGGAAGTCATCTGAGAATTAATGAACTAAATAAAAAGGACCAAAACCACAACAGCCACCGTCTTTGTCTTCATTATCACCGCCGTTATAATTATCAAGTGCATACTGTTTATTGAAATGTTCCTCTGGAAAAAAAAAGAAAAAAAAAAGACTCCATTTGGAGAAACATCAGTCCTCGTTTCTTTGGCAGAGCTGCTGTGGATGAAGTTAAAGTTTCAGCAATCCTATCTGGAAAAGCACAGCGCTTATTACACGGCTCAATTTCCAATTCTCTCACAGGTACGCACACAAACACACACACACACTGTCACACACAGAATACAAAATGAGGCCGCAGAACAAAACAATCTCCCAGACAGGCTCAGTGATACAAAAAACACATAGACAAAAAGGAAAAGACAGCTATTATGTGAGATTCGGGAGGGATAGTAACTATTCATATTCTCCTTCATATAAGGAAGAAACACAACAACATCTCTCACTCCATTAAAAGGACTTGCATTGCGCAAACAGAGATGGTTATCTCCATCACATTACATGAGGCTGCGGTGTGCTGAAACGAAGTGGCTGCTCGACGGAGGCAGGCTTCGGGCCATTATACCACCCCAGAGTGGGGAGCTGTAATTGCAGTGGGAGAGTACAATCAGGTACTGTGTTTGTCTCTCTCTAATCTCTAAACCCTGCCTGGCCCTTTTCATAAACACCGAGCTGCAGGTTTTCGTCCAGCCTTTCATCTGACTGCTCACGGGGAGACTTTTTAGTTCAAATCTGTCAGAATTTAAACCAGTTTTAGTGCCTTTTTTTTTGGATAAACCTGAGGCAACGCCGGTAAATCAGAAACACGGCTGACCCTGGGCTCCAACATCTATTATGACGAGTAGTTCTGCTGTGATCGCTCTTTATTCCTCTCTGACAAAATGCCAGAGCAACCTTTGCGGCTGGTGCCACATTGTGCCGCTCCCCTGCTGTGATTATGACATTTATAGACACAAAGTTGGAGTTTTTTTTTCTCTGAGCAGATGAGCGTACAGCGAGTAACACATTCAACAATACACAGCACAATCACATTCCTTCACGTTTATGGTCCCCCTATGACCCAAACACTTCATCTTTGTTGTGGTGGCTATAAACCAGACTATTAAAACACAAAACTGGGTTTATAGGTGCCTCCTAAACAAAAGGCCTGCTGGCCCTCTATACAAAGCGGAGTTCAGTGCATGATGGGGAAAGCCGTAAAATGCAGGCTAAGCAGGATTACTCAACCGCCGTGTTTCACATGGTTTCATTATTGCAAGAAAGTACAGTACAGTACAGCGCTTGTTCAGGTCAGGATTGAGTGCAATACTACTTTTAGAAAAAACACACAAACAAACAAAAATCACTTCTTTATCCTTGGGTATTTGGAAAAGATGGAAATTCACTTTCTTTCCTCTTCTGGTGGCCCCAAAACCATTTTGGTCCATTAAAAGCTCCTCGCAGAGATATGACTGAAGGCCTGTGCCGGATTCTTGTCTTTTTGATTAAGTAAGAGAGCGAGTGTAGTGCCCTTGGAATGAAGACGAAAATGTTTTTTTTCAAGGCACAGTTGTCAAGGCTCCTATCCCCGAATATACTGATAAGAGCAAGAAGTTTTACATTCATTTAAAAAAAACATCTGCTGGGTTTTGTTTACTGTGGAATAACAAAAAGTCAGACTGGAGAAGAGACAGACTTTGGATTAACTAGCCGATATAAAAAATTCAGTGTTACAGTAACGGCTGAAAGGAACACGCAAACAAGGCAACAAATGGAAAAATGTTCATGATTGTCACCTTTAAACAAAAAGAAATCTTGCATGATGAGGGGTGATCAGAGGTAAAGGTGCCAGACGGCGAGGCCAGCGGAGGTCAGAGGTTCCCCTCGTCGAGCATCTTGTTCACCCCGTTGCAGATCCTCTGCAGGTGGCCGCGGTAAACCTCCGAGGGCCCGTAGAGCGACGCCAGGAAGTCACAGTCGGCGAAGTGATTGAACACGTGGTTGACTCTCGAGTGGCTCTTGGCTGTCAGATGGCGTTTGATGGCCTGGTGCAGCAGCTCGCGACAATCATTCAAGATGGCGCTCATGACGCGGCGGTCAAAGGTGAACTCGATCTGGTGGAAGCTGACCGCCGTCATGGCCAGAGTGTGGACTTTCTTCCTGTGAGACAAGAAGAGGGAAGAGAGGCTGTCAATTTCTAATTCTGACTGGAGCAGCAGAAGGAAGTAAAAATAGAAACTGCTGTCTTATGATTTTCTTCAGAAAAGTTTCCCAACTCCCCTCTATCCGTTATGGTGTTGTCCTTCGCAGCGATGCATCTCCATGCTAATATAATCACCATTCTCCATACTGTGCACTTATGTCAGCTTCACATGCCTCCAAGCTGAGTTTTACTATTTTAGTGGAAAATATATAAACTGATGTAAAAGTCAATTTCCTTAATTTGCTTCCATCAGCACACAAAAAAATACTTGAACTGCAGTTCTCCCAACTAGAAGCTCTCAACCAGAACCAACTCATTGTTGTTTCTCACCTTCTGATACACAAAATAACATTATTTACATATATGATACACAATATAACACTGTTTAAATATGTTTTTTTCAATTGTTTACACACCAACACTGGTACTTGAGACACAATGACCACAACCTGTAACTCACGTATCAACCCCCTGAACCAATTTGGCTAAAACCGGGGCCGTCAATCGATTAAAATCTTAATCGCAATTAATCGCATGATTGTCCATAGTTAATAGCGATTAATTGCAAATTAATCATACATTTTTTATCTGTTCAAAATGTACCTCAAAGGAAGATTTGTCAAGTATTTAATACTCTTATCAACATGGGAGTGGGAAAATATGCTTGCTTTATGCAAAATGTATGATATATTTATTATGGGAAAGCAATTAACAACACAAAACAATGACAAATATTGTCCAGAAACCCTCACAGGTACTGCATTTAGCATAAAAAATATGCTCAAATCATAACATGGTAAACTCAAGCCCAACAGGCAACAACAGCTGTCAGTGTGTCAGTGTGCTGACTTGACTATGACTCAAACTGCATGTGATTTTCAAAACACTACGCACAATTCTCTATATTTGGCACAATCTTCAAGGATAAATTCTCTTGTGCTCACAACACAACACCTTGCCATTCAAAATGATAAACTTCAATTCTCTACTATCCACTTTGAATCCTCACATGGGCAAAAACACATGTTGCACAATTGTTAAATTAGCAATCAGAGCTTTGACAATAAAAAGGGCCACAGGTGAGCTCGTAAAACCGGTGAAAATATTCTAAATATAGCGCTTTTGAATTTTTAAGTGTCCCTTTCTTTTTTTGGTGGCTAAAATATGTTTTGCTGTTGGCCCCGTCCACAGCAGTATAATTCTCTGCTTCCGTGTGATAACTCCTGTCTGCTTCCCCAAACTGGGGGCGTGCCGGCCGTCATCTACTGTCGGTAATACACTGACTGTGGATAAGTACAACTCATACAACTCCACTTCAAAACACCTGAACTGTGGTATCCATCTTCTCGTCTAACTCTCGGAAAGAAAACAAAAAAGCGCATTTCCAAAAACATTGAAATACTCCTTTAATGCCTCTCGCTGCCTACCTGAAGTTGTCCACCAGGATCAGCTCCTCGCCGTTGAACTGGTTGTTCCTGTAGAGCACTCCCAGCTTCACCACCATCTTGATCAAGTTCTTGATGATCTTCTGGGACTCTTTGCGGTTGCGGGTGTATTCCTTGGTGACGCGGTACAACTCGTCCAGCACTTCACTGCTGGTGTCGTCGATGAAGAGGTTGGCCATGCTCTTCGTGGCCATCTTGCTCATAAGCTTCTTCTGCGCCTGCAGGGCTAAGCTCTTGGTGCTGAAGGAGTCCATGGTCAAGTCTGGGTGGAGATGAGAAAAGAGACCGTTTGGTTAAATGGTTATGAATGTAATGAGTGGACATATTTCTAATACATATTGCATATTACATATTGCATACATAGCAGCTCAGACTTTCACCTCTCAAAAGCAAGGATGGCCAAACATAACACATTGACAGCCTGCAATGTGTGATGTTATTGCAAGTAACATCTACACTAACACTGTTTAAACTGCAGGGCCAAGAACTGTCTCCTTTACCAGATAATGAGCCGTGGCAGCTGTCAAATTAATCCCAGCAACCCTCCGGCTCGGAGCCTACAAGGTAGTTAGAGAAGAATGTGTCATTACGCGTGCAGGACTAAAGTCAGGTACAGCACGACCACGCACAGCAGACAATGTAATCTGGACGTCTCATTTGCTGAATGCATTCAGAGAACAAGGTGTGCATGTGTGTGTGGGAAGGTGAGCGGGAGACAGACTTATTTGCTGTTGCTTGACTTGTGTTATGATGTTGTTTCTGAGTGTGTTTATGTGCCTAAGCAGAGTGGCTCAGTGAAAGGCTGCCCCCCCCACCCGATGGAGACTCATGAATGGCGGGGGTCAAGGAGACCACCGGTTTTCACAACCCTTCCAATCTCTCCTGTCAAATGAGGCAGCTCCGCAGCACGCCTCATCATTCCAGCCGCCGCGTCTCAATGCGTTCAGCGGGTCACTTCTTCAGGTTTGTACATTCGTTTTTTTTGAAAAATAAAAATGTAATCTATTTTCCTGTAAACTCCCTCTCTAACCCTCAGGGATTTAAACAGGATAAACTGGGAGTACACGAGAGAAAACAGGCAACAAAAAGCTGTTTTCCACAACTGCCCTCCAATGTCAGCGCAGGCGGAATGAATCAGGGTGAAGAGGAGGGGCACGTTTCATTTTGATAAGACATGGCCACCGTTTTCAAAATTTTGTTCTTACACAATTATACAAAAATAATTAAAAACGAATTAGTTTTATCATGAAGCAATTCCCTAGACTTAATTTTAGGGATCTTGAAATAGGGCTGCAACTACCAGTTATTTTCATTGACATTGATAATAAAATGTCAGAAAATGCCTCTTACAACTTCCCAGAGCCCAAGGTGATGTCATCAAATTGTTCACATTGTTCCACAAATCATTTAAACCCAAAGAGTTATTTTTACAATGATACAAAAAAGAAAAAATCCTCACATTTGCGAAGCTGGAACCAGAGAATGTTTGGCATTTTTGCTTTATAATTGACTTAGACAATTATCTGATTATCAAAATAGTTTCAGAAAGCGCTCAGAAAAAAGACGCCGGTGCAGCGCTTTTTATCTAGGTGGCATGCAGCCGCAATCGCTATCGCCTCATTGAGAACAATTGAAAAAAACGATGCTGGTGCTCAGAAAACAGGCTATGTGGACACAGGTCCCTAGGCCACAATTATAATCTGAGAAGTTTGTTTTTCTGTTAAATGAAGAAAAAGGGTTTTCAAGAAAAATTGGCCTGCACCTAAGGATTATTGTCATTATCAATTAACCTAATTAAATTGATTAATCGTTTTGTCCCTGGAAGGTCAGGAATTTGCGATAAAGTTCAGCTTTAAAGCCGCACAAGTATGGCTTTTTGTCTGAAAAATTTGCACGAAAATCTATAAAAATTGATTTTGTGGGTTCTTATGAATGCTTGCACACCCCGCTGGAACATTCGTGCGGGGGAAAAAAAAATTCTGACAGACCTCGACTTCCGCCTTTGGAAATATATGTTTGACCAATGAAATCCTTTGTTCCAACTGATCGCTGTCATTCTGCATAATAATTAGCCATGTGCTTCTGTTTGTTGCATGGAAAGTTTGTAAAGGGAGTTTGTTTTCAGGGTAACAGACTGTCAGACAAATGGGCTTTTTTGGTCCAATGAGAAATTTTTCGGAACAACAATGGTCTTTCCCTTTCTCAACACCCAATAATGTTCAACAACCACTACTACCTCAACAACCAAATAAAGGACAAAACATGGCTTGAGATCACACAGCAGCTGGGATCCGATGAAAATGGTAATGTAGCTGATAATATCGTGCACTTGCTAACGTTATATGTTGATCACGGAACGGGGTTAGTCACCACAGCTAGCGTTAACATCACATTTAAGGTCCGATTAGTTTATGTTAGACATTCTCTGTCTGGATAGGTTTTTGTTGTGTGGAGTGGACACTGGCACTATTTAAGCGGAAACTCATTGTGAAAATGGAACACATCAACGTGGTGTGCATAGTTGTCAATGCGGAAAAATCCCTGCACCGCATTTTCGCATCACACCGGTGGCTTATAGTGTCCTAGAGGTCAAGGTGACACCTACAAATGTCTCGTTTTGTGTGACCGAAACTTAAATCTCTAGGACGTTCGGTTTACGATGATGTAACAACCGAGAAAAGAAACAAATCTTCTCATTGGAGAAGCTGAAATAGCAAATGGTTTTGCTAGTTGATTCAGTTAGTGAACTAATCGTTTCTGCTTTATGGACATAAACATGTTTATATTTCTCAAAGTAAGCAAAGTATTGTTTTGGTATCATTGTAAACAATACCAAGCCCTATTGTGTTGCCGAGGAAGGAGGATATTCATGCAAAAAAGTAAAACATTTCTTCACCTCAGGGGAAAAACAGTCAGATCTTATTTCCTTATTACATCTCCCAGTCGCTGACACGCTAAATGTAACCTAATAGGTGACTGTCAGAGTGAAAACAAAATAATCATATTAAAGCTGAGTGTCCCATTCACATCACAATAGGGGTTTAATCTCCTCCACATGAAAGTAACCCTAAAGCTTAACTGAAATTCTGCATGATTGGCAAATTGCCTTTCCACGTGCTCGGGAATAATAAAAACCCAAAGCAGGAGATTTTCTATTAGTGCGGCAGACAAAATGAATGGTGACACATCCCTGCTGGGTGACTTGTGTGATTTTTACTGTTGGTACTAGAAGGCAGTGTGTCTGCTGCTACAGTGTGTGACTTTCATTCCTCTCTCTCTCGCTCTCTCTCTCTGCAATGCCTCTCCAGGAATATCAATAAGACTCCTTGGAGAGAGTGTCAGCAGGATGCTTCCCAGGGAGGAGACACATGAGGAGAGGGGGAGCATAGACAGAGGCAGAGCGATGGAGGGTGGGAGTGTTGTGTATATATATATATATATATATATATATATATATATATCAATCCTGAAACATCAGGGGAATGTAGGTGTTGAATGAGAGGTCATTTATATAGTCTAGTCTCATGCTGAATCTAGTTTTACTCTCTCTCTGTTTGCAGGTGCTTGACGTTTAATCGGGCCTCTGGCTGTGCTGCTGATCAAGGATCACTGGCAGATCCCCATCGACTGTTTCACCACCATTGTATCTCTAAACTTGCCAGGCCTCACTTGTTACACAAAATCCTGCTCTGATGCAATGTGTGTGAAATAGATAACAAGGAGAAAGACACTAATGATCAGACTGAAAGACAAAAAGAAAAAAAGAAAAAGAAGCTTTCTTCCTATGTGAGCAGCGGTTGAAAACAATCACTTAGTCCTGCTGTCACCCTCTAATCACAACGGTGAGCCTCAAGAGGACAATCGCTTATCATACTGCATTTACCTCCCTCTCTTCCTCTCTGCGCCCTTGCTGATGGACGTTTAAGAGTTTAGAAAAGTGCGACTGGATAATGGGCACATTAAGAAGAGCAACCTCTTTGTCAGATTGGAGGGCGGTTTCATATTACTCATTAAATTCCACTCTCGTCAGGGACGGGGGCCAATCACAGATCTGTGTAGCCTGCCGACGAACAACAGGAAAACGAAAATAAGAAAGGGAGGAGTGTTTGTTGGAGTCTTCCATACCCATGAATACAAACACTTTAACGTGGAGGTACTTGGGACTGTCAGATGAAGAGTGACATACAGACCCGTAGCACTCTTATCTTAAGTATGGAGGGATATCCTCACTCCTCTCACTTTCCCCCTCCGGTTCCCCAAAACTAAAGGCCTCATGAAAAAAAGGTCTTTAGGGAAGAAGTGCTCGGAGTGATGAAAAGGTTTTCAATCAAATAATCTTTTTTTTTTTTTCGGTGACTTTGCAGCATGAGAGTGGTTAGTGCCAGATCTAAATGGCCTGTGAAGTCCAGCGCCCAGGGACAGCCTGGCCAACACTGACACAGCATCTCCATAGTATTTATAGAGGCAAAAATCTTAACGGATTTAAGGCTGAACAAGACATGACGGCAGCAAAAACTGCTGAGCGCGGTTGCTAAAATACACAAGCCCCAGCCGTCGCTGCATGCAGAAATCACACAAGCAAACATCTGCACGCATGTACGCATACACATTACTGAAAATGAAATGAAACACAAAGAGAGATTGCGGCCACCGACAGCTCCCCAGCATAATTATTACAGCAGTTAGACAAGCCACAAAATCATCAACTCGCAGAGAACAAGCCAGCATACAGTCACTCACAAAGACAAGCGGGCAAAAGCTCAGCAAACATGACTCATGGAAATGAAACCGGACCCTACAGTAAACAGTGTTGGATGTCTCGTGACAGTGAGGGAGTCTGGGTAATGTACCCACTCCAGGGAAGCTCACGCCCTGCAGCAGGTGCAGACAGCCTTGTCAGCCCTGCGTGACAGCCTGACTGAGGGATCGAGGTGAAAAGAGGCCGTGATGATGAAGAAATAACCCAACTGTCCTCTCTCTAGTCCTTGGAGGATTATTGAAGCGGGGTCCGATAAAGCTGTATAGGCCCTTTATTATCTGCCTTTAATTTGCTCTGCCTCTTTGAGTTTTGGAGCAGGTAAAGCTGATGTCTGCATTGGGGACACTTCAGCCAACAGCTTTTCCCAGTCCATTTGAGGGAATGGGAATAAGTGGGATGACAACTCCTACTCGCTGTCGTTTTCATTTAGCGTTTTCACGATGTGGCCGTTGTGGAGACCTTTGAGACTGATTCAGAGAACAAGGGCTGTAAAGAATGACTTCTACGTCGTGTTGCAACAACTTTGAAGCACAGCGTAACTTATTTGAGTTTCCAGGAGTTGACTGTACTATAATTACTACTATTATTAATTATTAGCAATTTTCATATTAGGGCTGGCTGCCACTAATGATTACTTTCATTATCAGTTAGTCTTAGTCACCACTTTGATCCAGACCATAGTTTTTTGGTCGTCATCATCTTGGTTATTTATAACCAGAAGTGACACAAGAGGAGGTAAGCACAACCGCATGCTGAATAAGACATTTTTAGGCAACAAATATGTTATAATTAACTTTCATGAACTGAAAAAAAACTGAGACAAAAACGCGGACAACTCCCAGACCTGACAACGCCGTTGTAGCGACCTGTCAATCAGAAGGTAGCCATGCCCTAAAGCATCCCCTGCTTTATGGTCTATTTGACTCTAAATGGGACCATAATTTACTAAATGAACAACATGCTGTATTGAAGAAGACTTGAAACTAGCGCCATAAACTCATGTTTACAATGTTTACTGAGGTAATAAATCAAGTGAGAAGTAGGGTCATTTTCTCATAGACTTGACTGAACTGTCTCAAAACCTATTGGATGGATGGCCATGAAATTTAAAACAGACATTCATGCTCCCCTCAGGATGAATAGTAATCACTTTGGTGATCCTCTGACTTTTCTCTAGCGCCATCCCCATGTCAAAATTAGGCCTACTTTGGTTTATACCTGCAAAACTAACATCAATCCCATCATCCTCAGCTTTGTACTTTGTGTTTTGTGCCAATTAGCAAATGTTAACATGCTAACATATGGTTTGGTGTGGCGTCAGCAGTTATGCGGGCGCTGTACAGGACCGTGTGGTGAAGAGGGAGCTGAGCAGGAAGGCAAAGCTCTCGATTAACCGCTCCATCTACGTTTCTACCCTCACCTATGGTCATGAGCTTTGGGTAGTGACCGAAAGAATGAGAATGCAGATTCAAGTGGTTAAAATGAGCTTTCTTCGCAGGGTGGCTGGGCTCAGCCTTAGAGGTAAGGTGAGGAGCTCAGACATCCAGAGGGAGATTGAAGTAGAACGATGAAAGGGGCCAGCTGAGGTGGTTCAGGCATTTGATCAAGATGCCTCCTGGACGTTTCTCTTTGGAGGTTTTCCGGGCACGTCCAACTGGTAAGAGGCCCCGGGGCCGACCCAGAGCACAGCGGAGAAATTAAATATCTCATCTGGCTTGGTATGCCTCGGGGGTCCCCCAGGAAGAGCAAGAAAACGTTGCAGGAGAGAGGGACATCTGGAATACCCTGTAGCCCCTGCGACCCACCCCCGGGTAAGCAGAAGATAATGGATGGATAACATGCTAAACTAAGATGGTGAACATTGTACAAATTATAGCGGCTAAACATCAACTTGTTAGCATTATCAATGTGAGCATTAGCTCAAAGCACCACTGTGTCTAAGTACAGCTTCACCATGCTGGATGGCTGCAGACTCTTAATACTGGATCCTTTAATCCTGAATCCTTCAAATGAAACAACCCAAGATGGGAAAATGGCTTTGGTTGAACTGCTCACAACTCATGTCATCATAGTAATGGTGCAACGGTTCAACAATCCATGGTTCGATTTGAACGTCATTGAACGATTTGTTTTTTTATGATTCAGTTCTGCATCCCTACATCATACTAAAACTATAAACAGTGATTAGGGGTCTCGAGTAGCAATTGCTTCTTTTTAAGAGGTCATATGCCAAAAAGAGAGAGTAGTTTTAGCCTTTAAAATGTTGAAAAATAGTGTGAAAATATTCATCACAATTTCAAAGAGCCCAGGAAGACAACTTCAAATTGCCCAAGGCCAAACATATGGAAATCACAATATTACTAAACAGAGAAAAGCTGAAAATCATCATATTTGAGAAGCTGAAAACAGTGAATGTTTGGCTGAACTAGCTGCGGTATTTGTCGCCTGTGCTGACTCACTCATTAATAAAACCAAAAAGGCGATAGCTGGTGGATAGTACACATAAATATCCACACATGCTACTTGACATGAACATGTTGTTGCCTTTTGGCTGCTCATATTTAGAGTAAATCCAACATGATGTGAGCGTGGCATTGGTTTTCCAAAGGAGGGCATTGAGCAGGATCCAGGATGCAGCCTCTGCATCGACCGCACTCACCTGTCAGTCAAACTAAAGCTGAGGTGTGACAGGTGAGAAAGAGCCAGAAATTGGATACACCTGTAGCTCCCGCCCACTCTAACGCATGCCACCGTGTCTCATGAGGAAGAAGAGGCCACAGCACCTAAAATATCACCACCTGCTGCCAATCTAGACAGCTTGGTGAGTGCTGATAACAGCCAGCATAAACAGGAAACCAATAAAGATGTGTTTCTACACCGCTTGGCCACCACAAGTTGCTAAAAAAGCTCTGGCAGCGATTGTAGAACTTTCCATGACACTTCATCTCACAAGTGATTGGTTGATGGCAGCAGAAAATGTCACGACTTTGCTATTCTTCAGGGATGAGTAGTCACATGGATTGGGGCACTGTGACCCTGACAGAGACGACTCCATCAGCAGAGAAAATCTTCACTGCTGTAGGATGGAAGTGGAAGCGATTACTGAGAATAGCTCTGTGTTTGTGGGGATTTACTGCTCTCTAAACTTTCTGAACAGACATGAATCATACCACAATCATGCACCACACAACACAAACAACACCTATAATCTGCCCTCCATGTAATGCGTGTCCATGATTTCCTCTGATATTTCACAGTAACCTTTTTTCCACTGTGTACTGAATATGTCAACATTCAGAGCCTTAATTAATCTTTTCCAATTTTGTTTTAGTCCTTCATATTTTCAAAAGCATAAACCTTGGTGACGCAGAGGCCCAAAGTAACGAGGACGTCCCCAGTTTGAGTCTGTCTGATGACCTTCACCATGTGTCCTTCTCTCTCTACCCCTCCCCACCTCCTCTGTCCTGCTGTTACCTGCTACTGCCGGCTGTTCAATTAATGCAAAATACCATAAATGGAATATTTTGAATGCTAAATAAACAAATACTATGAGTAGGGCAAACAGAATCAATTTCAGGGCTGAAGTTAACAATTGTTTTCATTATTGATTAACCTGAAAAAAAATATTTAATTTAAAAAAAATAGATTTTTTTAAATAATCGCTTAATTGTTTGGTGTATAAAATGTCCAGTTCAAACCCCAAAGATGTTCAGTGTCATTATCAAAATCATTTTCTAGGGCCGGGGGACCACTGGACTAATCCATTAAAGTGGAAACAGACAACCCCTCCTCCATTTATAATATAGATTTTTCAATATCGTTTCTATCGCAATATAGGCAAGGCCTATATTTATGCTTTTTTTCTCTATGATTTCACTTAAAACTGTTATTTTCTTTTTCACTCGAGTTCTCAAAATAAGAAAATATTCACAAAATACAATTTTCATTTGTCAAATATGTAATTCACACAGGAGTGTACACAAATAGGCTATACCATGAGGCAATTTCATGTAGGCTATTTATTTATTGAATTACCAGAAAACATGCTATATCGTGATATATATCGTTATCGAGATATGAAATGACCTATACGGTGATAGAAGATTTTGGCCATATTGCCCAGCCCTAGGTGCGGTCTTTTGCAAAGACAACCAGATCACTTTCCATTTTCCTCAGAGCCTAGCAACTCCCAACAACATGACACACACTAAGTTTTGTTTTCCACAGTTACTTTGGTTGTTCCACCGGCCGCCATTTCCGTTACTAACTGCAAAGAACTGACACTCTATTGGAACTGGGGATCACGATAATGACACACATAATAGCAATCTATATTTACTTCATAATGATAAGTTAAAGCAAAAAACTGTCTATTGCCACTTTAATAAACTCAGCTCTAAATCAATTAAATGCACACTTTGAAGAGTATCCTAAAAGAGATGAAAACAATAACAGCAACATCTGCAGCTTTTGATGCAATCCCAGAGTGATGTCGTTAAATTGCTCATTTTATTGGAGCGACGGTCCAAAAAACAAAAAATATTCAGTTTACTATCACATAAGACAAAAGGAAAGAAGCAAATCCTCACATCTGAAAAGCTGGAACTATATTTTCTTAAAAAATGACTTATTAAAGATTATCAAAATAGTTTTCTGTTGCTCAACTTTCATTTTAGCTTTAATATAAAGACTTTCCAATAGAATACAATGGAGCATTCAATCAACACCTCTCTGACACGTTGGCAAACAAAACTAAACATGATAAGCATCATAAAGGTAGTATTTATTGCAGGGCTGTTGAACTGGATTGGATGATGTTGTAGTGTGTACACACACTTTGAACATTATGTATTTGCTTTGCTGCCTTTTGGTGGAACTCCCACATAGTATACACACAACCATTAGCCTATCTTTTCTTATGCCGGTTTGTATAAAAGCTTCACAATGTTGCGAAAAATAACAAGAAAACTGTGGACCCCTGAGAGAAAGTTTGAAAAAAAAGCTTCTTGATCATGACCAAAAGGATTATGGATGTCATTAAAATTAGTTCTTATCGGGAGATCTTGAATCGGAAAACTTCTTTCTCGACAGATTCTCCCCAGCTGTGTGATATAATCCGTCTCCTCTTTGAGGAACAATAGACAATCCTGGTTGTTATATAAGGTACATCCGTGCTTTGTGTTCAGAGAGGACAAGTAAGCACTCAAATGAGCTGTGCTACTGGAGCCACTCCACTGTTAGGGAATCAACAGCCGGATTTCAGGACAAGTGAACGCTGCAATTTCGTCTTTCATCAACTTCTGTAGTGTTTGTCTCACTCTTCTCTTGAGATGTTGCATAACAGAGGAGGTGCTGACTGCTAATAGTGAGCCGCTGCTGTGTGTTAACAATTGTATATGGCAGGCGTATGTGTCTGCATAATGGTCTCTTTGTACACACACTCGTCTGGTTCAGTGGCTTGAACATGAGAGCCATAATTACATCCACACAGATATGTGAACATGCTACATGCATGGATATCTTTGTATGGTGGTTATGTGCTGTCACTTTCTCCTCCTCCCACACAGCCATCATCTGTGAAGATGTGCTCAGAAAGGAGGCAATCAGTGCCTTTCGCTCAGACACTGTGCCCCATCCTACCATTTTTTAACGTTTTTCTCAGATCTGCCAGTGCCCGCTGAACAATTAATAATTAACACATCGGCATATAATGGATCGGGGATTAATAATTCAGCCTGCCGATTTGGACTAAAATAGACCGGAGGCTAAGAGGAGTCTGCTGTGGTGCAACAGGTTGGGACAGAGATGAGAGATAAAGGGTGGACTGCCAGCACATACAGTAAGAGAGACAGTGGCTTTACATGCACAAAATATTCAAGTTTTGGCCCTTATTCTGAAAAAGACAATATTTTTACTAAACAGTTTACATGGCTAATGAAAATTAATATTCTACTAATATTTCTGTTTACATTCAGCAGTGGCAGATTTGTTTGACCGTGCAAACACAGCCTCCCTCTTTTATTCCTTTAACCACCTTTTTGAAAAAGTCGGCGTTACCATATCTGTCCATATCTACAAACCTGTTGATATTCAGGACTTACATAATCTCTAAAAGTTTCTTTTTGCATCCAGAAATGTGGCTTTTCTTTTGCGCATGCATCTCTGCCAACTGTCTGGTTTGTGTACAATCATAGACTGTATATAGAAGTGGACGTAGTCACTGTGACGTCTATTTGACTCTAACTGGGACCATAATTTACTAAATGAACATCATGCTGGATTGAAGAAGACTTGAAACTAGCGACTGAGACCATAAACTCATGTTTGCAATGTTTACTGAGGTAATAAATCAAGTGAGAAGTAGGGTCATTTTCTCATAGACTTCTAGACAATTAGACTTCTTTTTGCAACCAGAAGAGCCGCCCCCTGCTGGCTTTTAGATAGAATGCAAGTTTAAAGCACTTCTGCATTGGTTTCACTTTTCAGACCCGGAGGTAGCCCATTGGTTTGTTTACAACACACAGAGCTGACCATAAACAAGCAAGAGTCCGTAGGGCTGTGTGTCTCAAACTGCTGTAAAAAAACCCAACTGAGACGCATATTCCGATGCTCTGTATACATGTCCAAAGAATGCTCCTAAAACCTGATTAATATCGGCATATTCCACATGTCTTGATCGTAAAATGCTCCTTTCGAAATAATGCCTTATTCAGAATATCCAAACAGAATTTGCTGTTTACATGACCCCTATCAAATTCAAAATATTTTCATATATTTGGAATAACAGTGGAATATTAGTGTGCATGTAAACGTAGTCAGTGACTGTGAGCTGATGGCGTTAATTTAGGAACATCAGTCAGCCAGTGTTACGCATGTATAATGAGGCTGGGAATACAGTAGCTGCTGCGCTGCCCGAGGGCCAACACAACACTCACTGACAACATTTGTTCTAGCATTAAAATTCGGAAGCGGGTAGTTGTTTTATGGTTACGACTGGGCTGATTTAGAATAACACATCTGTGCAAAAAGGTAAAGGCCAGTCCACTATCACATGACTTCCCTTTGATTGCCATGTCCAAGTTGTAATTGCATATTATTTGCAATATAATTAGTGTCTGCACATAATACAAGACATAATCAAGGTGCTAACTGGAGTAATGACTGATGTCTGGACCGGGCCTATGACATTTTAATTAAGGCCACCATAAGAGCAGGGCACATTATGAGTAATTTTCTTCACCTCACGCCTCAAGAGAGCATAATTTGTTAACTCGGTATGTCAATGGAGTGGCAAATACCAGAGCGCTTGGCTGTAAGAACAGCAGGGATGGAGATCAGTGAAAACAGAGGGGGACCAATATGAGAGGACTGTGACTAATAGAGATGACTCAAGTGGGATCTGAAATGAGTCCGGTCCATTGGCAGATATCGCCGTCCCTCACTCTCTCTTTGTTTCAAACAATGCCGTGATATTTGCAGGTCATGCGGCTCCGCTCTTTCAGACAAGGCCACATGCTCCGAGTGTTTCGGGTTTCCAGGGAAACTGCAGGCCACCTGCGTGCTCGGCTGAACTTTGCAGCCTAGTAAAAAGCAGGTCAAACACCTCTCTTGTCGTGTCAGCGAGTTACCATGGATTCTCCTCAGCAGGAACAACAGTGTCTCTAGCATTACTGCTGCAATTTCAAGCTCTGCCTTTAATAACACTCACTGCATGGGGAATGTCTGGCAACGTGACTGTATTGTCCTGTTCTAAAAGACACTCGGAGGAGGGAATCTGCACAGATACAGTTACACTGAAATATACATAGACGAGGCTCGCCAGCATTTGCTTAATCCTGCTATTGACGGGCAATTATCGTATATCATTATTATTATGTCTCGTCTTTGTGCTGAAACAATAATAAAGCTGTTGTGAAGCTCAAAGCTATGATTAATGATGAAAAAGCAAATACTCATTAAAACCAGTCATGGATGAAATCTAAAACAAAGGGACTTTCATTGTGCTTCTATCGTACTGTATTTCATTGTCACTATATTTCCATGCCTTCCAAAACAATTTGATTATTTTAGGGCTGTAACTAACGATTATTTCCATTATCGATTATCATATTAATTAACTGATTAATCTTTTATATAACAAAATGTCAGAAAATAGTAAAAAAATATATTAAAATACACCCATGACGATTTCCTAAAGCTTGCTTGGCACCTTCAGATTGTTTGTTTTGTCCGACCAGCAGTCCAAAACCCAGAGATATTCAATTTACAACGAAGATATTGCTTCTTTTGAAGGGGTCACATGCCAAAAAGGTTGGGAACTGCTATTTTAGACTATAAAATGGCAAAAAAAATAGTGCAAAAAATGTCTATCACAATTTCCAAGAGACCAAGAAGACACCTTACACTTACACCTTAAAAAATTACGCGAACCGATGAAAAAAAAAAGGTGGCGATTAATGTAGTAGTTGACAACTAAATCGATTAATGGTTGCAGCTCTAATCTTTACATATATTGACTGATATCATTCTACAGAAGACGTTGAAATAAAGTCCTGCAGTTATTCTGTGATGATTTTGGCCTTGCCTCAGCTCAAAGGTTGTCAGCTATTACTACAGGCAACAAAGACACAAAGGACGCCTTGGCAACTAAAACAGAGTAGGTCGAAAAAACGCCAAATCATTTCACCACTGATACAGCTAATGCAAGGAGAGAGGCAACTCCAGGTCCTGATCCAAGGCCATAATTCATTTGACATGTCTGTTGAGGCTGTGCATGATAATGTCTGCTGCTACCTGCCAGAGCCCCGGCTGCACAGTGAAGCTATTCATCCACAGTCAAACCTTGTTCTGGAGCGAAGCTTTACAATGTAAACACAGCAATGTGTTACAAAACATATCAGTGTTTGCAAAACACATGTCTTCACCCTTTTCGGTCTCGGTGTACGCAGTGGATTACACTGGGACAACAAAGAGGCTTATTAGGTGTTTAAACCAGCAGGGATGAAAGCATTTTCTTTATCTCTTCTTTTTCTCCTTCTTCCATGTTTACTCAGTTTCTTGTGAGGTGGTAAATCGTGTACACTTTGTAACCATGAATGTAAAACATATAAAAATATTGCCTCAATTGGCCACATTATACACATAATATTTGAAGGGTGCTTCACACATTTTTTTATCTTTTATCCAACTACTACAAAACGTGGACAATACATAAGCTCTCTCTTTATATACTGGAGGAATAAGTATGCCAACCAAAACATGTGCAAAATTTTAAATAGTTTCTTATGAAATTCAGCAATCATGGTCCAAAACCCTGCACAAGTAATTGAAATATGGATGATACTGATGCAAGATATCCAATTTTCCAATCATCGGTTTCACATAACTCCAAATATGGTCCTACATTCCGCCAGGGCTCTAGTACTCGAGACCAAGTCCAGATTCAAGACCAATTTTTTTAAGTCTTGCACTTATCTTGGACTCGTGCCTTGTTGGACTCTGACTTGTCTTGGACTCAGGCTCAGCCATTGAGAACTGGTCAAGTTGTTCCTGGCTGCTGATTTGGGATCAGTTGTACAGAACATTGCCTGATTCTAATAGTGTTTTCCGTATACGCATTCAACAGCAGTGCAGCTAAAAAATTCAAGGTATATGAATGTAACGTTAGACTGTAATGGTGCTCAAACCTAAGTGCTAGGCATTAATTAGTTTGATGTCAGAAGGTATATTAATATTGTTCATAGATTATTTCTGTCCATCCTAACTCATTAGTCACTATATTAGCATTGGAAAGATACTATTGCCTATTATGGTCTTGAACAGGACTTGACTTGCTCTTGACTCTGTCCTGACTTGGTCTCGACTGGACCTGGTGTTGGACTTGATTAAGTTTGACTTGACTACAGCCCTGCATTCTGCAATGTTTTTCATTACTTATCAATAAATAATAAACCTGAGTAGTAATCTTCATTGCCATCCACATGATGGCCTAAATAAAACTCCTTGTTTAATTCATGAACTGAGGACACAGTTCCTCATTTTGTCTTCTAATGTTGTTCATGGTTGCTAATAAATAGTATTCTGTTTAGGGGTGTAAAAAATATTGAGTATCGTAATATTGTGTTTTGTGATACTGTATCGATTCTCAAAAATAATGTTTTAATTAATAGTTTACATGCAAAGATTAAGAGATGTGCCCTCTCAAAGTAGTGCTATGATGTTGGTTGTTACAGGGACTGTGATAAATGAAAATGTAGATCCCACTGTTCCCATTGCATGAAAAAGTAATCTTCTTTTACTCAGATTTTATGCATATGGTGGTGTGTTCTTTATACAGTGACAGTTTTCCTAAAATGTTATTTAAAAAAAACAAAAAAAAACGTAATATATCGCCTTGCTTACAGTATCGCAATATATTGCAATATATTGAATCGTAACCCCTGTATCATGATACGTATCGTATCGCCAGATTCTTACACAGCCTTATCAGACACTCTGCAATGTTTTCCATTACTTATCAATAAATAACCTGAGTATCAATCTTCATCGTCATTCACATGATGGCCTAAATAAATTGCTTAAATCATGAATTGAGGACAGTTCCTCATTTTGTTCCTCATGGCTGCTAATAAATAGTATTCTGTGGTTTCTATCTATAACCTAACTAAACAAAACTCTGAGATTGCCAATTCCCTAGACATTAAGGGTGTTTTTACATATAGTCATTTTTAAATGAACCGAACTCAGTCCTCTCAAAGTGGACCAAAACGTGGACCAACAGAAAAGGGACTCAGTTCTGTTTGTGTTCATAGTGTTAGTTCATTTAAAAGAGGACTCAGTTCTGTTGGTCCACTTTTTGGTCCACTTTAAGAGGACTGAGTTTGGTTCATTTAAAAAGGACTATACGTGAAAACACCCTAAGTTAATAACTTATTAATCAATTTCATAACTAAAAATAAACACCATACTATAACAGGTTGAAGCCATTTGTTGTTGTTGCTATATTTGGTCACAGTTCCTCATTTTGTTCCTCATAGGTTGCTAATAAATAGTATTCTGTGGTTTCTATCTATAACCTAACTAACACAACTCTGAGATTGCCAATGCCCTACACATTAAGTTAATAACTTATAAATCAATTTCACTACTAACAATAATCAGCAAGTTGAAGACATTTTCTGTTGTTGCCAGTTTAATAATCAAAATGCTATATTTGAACCCAACCGCTCTGCTTGACCGTTACTTCCGCTAACTTCGTAGTAAAAATACAGCCTGCAACTTTTGAGATTATATATACAGTATATGTATGTGTATATATATATATATATATATATTGCATATAATTCACAACTTATACTTAGTTTTTTATTTATTTATTTATTATTATTATTATTATTTGCTCCTTTCCTTTTTTTTTATTTATTTAATAATCAAAATGCTATATTTGAACCCAACCGCTATGCTTGACCGTTACTTCCGCTAACTTCGTAGTAAAAATACAGCCTGTCAAAGAAGTGAAAACTGAGTCTCATTAACTTCATATTAGTCGTGAAAAAGCTGCTTTACTTGACAACAAGTAAACATGTTTAACAGCCTAATAAGTTGAGTGTGATTTGACCAACAGGCCTCTCTGATAATATCTAACCGTTAATGTTTGAGATAATAGTTGACGGTTAATGTTGGAGATGATAGTTGACCGTTAATATTTGAATTGATAGTTGACCGTTAATGTTTGAAATAATAGTTGACCGTTAATGTTTGAGATGATAGTTGACCATTAATATTTGAAATGATAGTTGACCGTTAATGTTCGAAATGATAGTTGACCGTTAATGTTTGAGATGATAGTTGACCGTTAATGTTGGAGATGTTTCATTTAAAAGCTGCTCGACCGTTAAGATGTCTCCGTGCCAGACTCACCTTTCTCTTCTCACCTCGGTGGAGGGACAACAGAGGAGTGGTCAGCCAACAAAGATGACAAAGTTAATCTCAACTAAATCTCCCAAGTCTTCATCATCCTGGCAGCGCAGGGAGAAGTCTCTTCACAGCATGTTTGCTTGTTTGTTAGCTTGTTTTCCTCCTCCTCCTCGCTGCTCCCTCTTCTTCTGTAGTCGAGTATCAGGCACACAGATGTGTAAATTATTCAAAGAGTGTGTTCTTCTTCTTCTTCTCTCTTCTGCTGCTGCTGTGAGATCGGTTACAAGAGTTTTAGTTGTAACCCGAGTCCTCCTCCTCCTCCTTCCTTGTAAAAAAAAAAAAAAAAAAGTTTCAAACTTGAGGGGGACCTGGAAGTGAACAGATTGATGTTGGTTTGAGCCAATGAAGGAGCAACAGGAGGGAGTGGAGCAGCTCAATCGGGACCATTAACAGCTCCAGATCCAGCACATGCCCTGCCCCCATTAGAGGGCTTCCAGTAATTATCCTGGTCCAGTAGTAATGGGAATTCAGGCTCTTTTTAGTGAACCAGATCATTTGGCTCAGCTCACCAAGAAGAGCCGGCTCTTTCGGCTCCCAAACGGCTCTTCGTTTTTACCACTTCTGCCTTTTATAATTCAGCCGAATTGAGCTCTATTTTGACCTATGATTAGTATGTGTTCACATATATATCACTTAAAGGGACTATTTGTAAGATTCAGAAATGCTTGTTAACAGCGACACCTGTGGCCGTTAAGTCAACGAAAGTCAGCATTGTGCTCGCGCTTGTGCTCGCGCTTGTACTCGCACTAAATAGACATGAACGAGCATCACTCAAAACAGTGAGGCGAGACATGTCAGCTAAAACCACAATATCACTCTATATTTCACCTGCTTGGCAGTAATGTTAGCTGACCAGACAAAAGTCTCTCCGTGAATCATTGCTGATCCTAGTGTTGACTTTTCCTGCTTCAGCCTCCCGACCGCGGCCGGAGGGAACAGGGGAGACACCAGCACCCGGTCGGAGACGATAACGTAACCCGCTGAGGAGCCCCATCACTTCACGGGAAACCTCTCTTGGTCTGGGGGAGCAAGATATTCTCAGAGCTAAACTAACTCTTTTGCAGTGTGTAGTGAGCATGCATGCACGTGAGGTGGAGCGAGCTGTGAGTGAAGGCAGGCAGAGGAGCAGAGGAGCAGAGACTCCAGCCACACACGAGTGCGCATGGGACACCGACCCGGGTGATTTATATGTGTAAGAAGTTACAAACAGTCTCTTTAAATTATTCAATATAATTATACTAAACCTTATAATTTCTAGAATCACCGCACTCCTCTCTCTCTTTCTCTCCTCCTCTCCCTCCTGCTATGTACCTGTAGACCGTCAGCGCGCCGCACACCCCCGCCCCTTCCTGCTTGATGGTATAATCCTTGTCTTTCATTACCTGATCGGTCGCACGTACGTCATTAACACAACATTCAGTCACAGTCAGTGCATGGAGTGCCCGTGCCTATCATTCACTTAAAAGAGCCGGCTCTAACAGCCGGCTCGTTCTCGACCAACACATCACTATTGTCCAGTCCCAAGTCCCAAGGCTGAAAATTTCCCAGAGGAAATGCTGTTACGGGAACAATGAGCAGGAACTGTGGGGAGCAGTGTTTTCTTGTCATGGACTAAATGATATAGTGGCTTGTTAAATTATCATTAAATATTCATTTTTAGTTAGGCCTACATCACAAACATAGTTTTATAGCATTTAATTAGTAATGAAACACACCCACCCATACACAGGCTTACACACACACACACACACACACACACACACAGACAGATTGTGTCAGCGGATGTTTGTAGGATACAGGAAGTTTGTCATCTGTATAATGAGGAAACAGGAATTCCCGAGGTCAAAATAGCCATTCTTGCATTGTTATTTTAAAGCTGATGTAATGGTATAGTATTGATAGCAGTTTAGCTCTAAGCCTCAGGTCATTACTCAGTGTTATTAAAGCAAGTGTTATTTGTACTAGGCTTCCCCCATAAACTAAGCCTATCAATATTTATATCTTCTGCTGTATTGTGTTGCTGCAAATCTCATATGACATAATAAAAGAGAAAACACCTGCAGTGGTGAAATTGATCTGGCTCGCCCTCTAGTGGTATAATGTGATTAGTGGGGGAAGACTCATGGGTAGGCGTATGAAATGTGAAAAAAGTCAAATAAATACACAAATAAATAAATACGTAAAATTAAATTAAATTAAATCAAGTTAATAATTACAAATTAAATAAGTGCAAAAAGTATGTCAAAATCAGCCTGCCTTTATGCAAATACAAAAACATAACATAGTCCCTAGAATGTTTCAATAAATAATGTGAAAAAAATTCAGATTTATAGCCTACTTACATGATTATTGTTTTTGTTTTTTTTTAAATAAAATTATTGTTTAATTGTTAAATAATGTCCATCTTTTAGAATTGGTTTCCGCAATTCTTGTATTATGCAATTTTCAGTGGGTGGTAGTATTACGCGTAGGGCTGTAACAGATAATTATTTTCATTATCGATTAATCTGCTGAATATTTTCTCGATTGATCAATATCGTTTGGTCAAAAAAAAGTCAGACAGTATGAGGAAAATCAAGTTTTTTTTTTAACATTACAGCATGTCAAGATGTTCTAGTAGAAACACAAAATACAAGTATGAATCTGAAAATGAGCATAATATGGGACCTTTAAAACAAATACATGGCACACATTCAGTGTATTTGTATCTACGTGAAGATATTTATGGCGGCAAAATAATAGAGTAATACTTTTACAGAATAAATTTGATTAATCTATATTGTTAATTCACACCATAATGATCTCTAACTGCGTATCTGTAACCTCCGCATGCGCTTTTTATTGTTGAACTCAACTTCCCAGAATCCTCTGTGAAAAACAGGAAGATGACGTATCTTTGCTACGTGTCAGGAAGTTCTGTAGTCCAACATGGCGGCGCAGCAGAATGATGTTGATGAACTCTTCGATGTGAAAAATGCCTTTTATATCGGCAGCTATCAGCAGTGTATTAACGAGGCTCAGAAGGTGAAGGTGAGTAGCTAACGTGGCATCAGCTGAATGTTTTAAAATACACTGTTTCGTCTGTTATTTACTTTTTTTCCTCAACTGCAGTCAACGACGTTTTAGAGCAACAATGCTAATCATGTTAGCCAATGTTTCTCTATAAAACACTGCCTGTGTTTTTACTTTAAAGCCGTCAGGACCAGAGAAGGAGACGGAAAGGGACGTGTTTTTGTACAGAGCATACATTGCCCAGGTAAACCTTTAATTATTATTACGTCATGTGTCACACTGAGCTCAGTCTCTTGTTAGCTGATAGCTAACTGCTGTCACTGTCATTTGGCTGATTAAAAAACTGTTCACCCTCACTGAACTTAACTGTTGTGTTTTCTGTGTTTTGCAGAGGAAATATGCTGTTGTCCTGGATGACATCAAGGGCAACTCTCCACCAGAGCTTCAGGCTGTCAAGATGTTTGCTGAGTATCTGTCCAGTGAAAGCAAAAGGTAAGAGAGCTGGTGTTTGACTTTTAGGCCACCATGGAAGAGACATGAAGCTGATATGGCTACGCCCTTTGTCACTATAGATGGATAGATGGATAGATAGTAACTTTATTGATCCTGAGGGAAATTCAAGTTTCCAGCATCACAGTTCCATAGTGCAAAACATGTTAGCAAAAAAGTTAGTAGTACAAAGTACAAAAAATATACCAGATATAAAAATACAAAGAGATGAAGAACACTGTTAAAACTGAATATAGTGCAGGGTAACAGCTGAGATACACGACTATTAAAAAAGTGAATACAGTGCAGAAAAGACTGTTAAAAATGAATATAGTGCAGGGTAACTCCAGTAGCTTAGTCTATGAAAGAGCACTGTATGCATTATTATCTGTTCTGCAGACCGTCCTCCTTTGTCCCCCCCTCCCTCCCTAGAGAGGTGTTGTACAGTTTGATGGCTTGGGAACAAAGGATTTCCTGAGTCTGTCTGTGGAGCACTTAGGGAGCAGCAGCCTGCCACTAAACGAGCTCCTCTGTTTGGTGATGACGGCATGCAGAGGATGGCTGGCGTTGTTATGATGTGTAGAGACAGTTACTCAATACATTCATGAACAGTTTAAGCTGAGGAATCTTTCAATCAGTATCAAATCAGACTAAGCAACAAGTATTACAGTCAGATATGCAGTCACACTTGAATGTTTTTGGAGTCCCCCAAATATTCAATATATCACCCAGCCTTAACCTTTACAAGTCTAAATGTAATTGTGTGTGGAGATTACTAAACATCTTCTACTTTAGTGCCTGACTGTCAAGGTCAAGGAGTCCTCATTGTCTGAACAATATCCCCGCTGCTATTGTCTTCTCTCACAGGGACGCTATTGTTGCTGATCTAGAGAAGAAGATGGCGAAGAGCGTGGATGCTGCCAACACCACCTTCCTCCTCATGGCTGGTTCCATCTACTACCATGAGGTGAACACAGACGCTGCTCTCAGGACTCTTCACCAAGGAGAAAGCCACGAGTGGTGAGAAGGGGTCAATTTTTTACTTTTAAAAAGTCTCAAAGATTTTGTTCACGTTACAAACTGGTTTCAAGTTGGCAAAGAAAATAAAATCTGTACTTTCTGCAAACTAAAAACTACATCCACTGGAACTGAAATAAAAACGACAGAACTTGTTTCATCATTGCTCCTTGCTTTGAAATATCACCAACCACCCAGGTAATGTGAACATAAGAATAAGAATTACTAAAATGATCAATTTCAGCTGCATCGTCATCTCAACTACATAGGCGCGTTCTGAAAAAAAAGCATTGTATGAGAGGTGTCTTCAGAAAATGCACCAGGTTTTGTGTTTCACCACATTTCAGTAAACAAATGGAAATAATTAGCACAATAATATATTAATTGACATTACATGTTTTAGCTTTAATATTTATTCATAAGAAAAAAACAACTTTGGTTTAATAGATGCTCCTGATGCACAGGTTAATCATGACATCAGGTCAAATCATGTTTGCATGATTATTGAAAAAGAAGTACAGATTTTTCTCAAAAAGATAACTTGCTTCTTGACGCACCATTCTATCAAATTTACCCAAATGAGAACAAGGCTGATATATTGGCGTGTGTGTGTGTGTGTGTGTGTGTGTGTGTGTGTGTGTGTGTGTGTGTGTGTGTGTGTGTGTGTGTGTGTGTGTGTGTGTGTGTGTGTGAGAGAGAGATGAACAAAATTTGCATTCTGAAGTCATTATACTCAGTTGCTTTAATTTTGAAGACAACCGCCTCAAACTAACATGAACATTTGTTTATTTTTCAGCATGGCCATGACCATTCAGGTGCTGCTGAGTCTGGATCGTGTTGACCTGGCGAGGTACGGAAAAACACTTAAACAGTTGATGATTTGCATTGAATTGTTAGGTTAGATTTGTTATTTGAAGGCTCATGGAAAACATACAGCTGTTTTTTGAATGTGTTTAGAGTAATGTCATTTGACAGCAAGTCTGGGCTTAACTAACAACAAAATGAGAACGCATACGCAAAAGTATATACTGTCTCTTTGAAATAGGACTGTGTTCCTCTAATAACTATGACATTATATTCTTCTCATTGACAGGAAGGAGCTGAAGAAGATGCAGGAGCAGGATGAGGATGCTACTCTGACACAGCTTGCCACAGCCTGGGTTAATATTGCTGTGGTGAGGAGACCAATATCATCAAGATACACATATTAGATTTAATTTAAGTAAATGCTCTATCATGAATCATTTGTAAACCCTCCCTACATAATACCAAGTAAATTAAATTCCTATTCATCACATTATCAGCATCCAATCGTATTGTGATTGACCGAAGCTGCAATCAGATTTGAAATGTTTAGCAGGCAGGCTAATATGTAGAGGTTCCTGGTGCAGTATAAAGCTAACCTGAACAAAGTATGCCAGGTCTAAGAAGGACTGTGTTCCATTTAATTTGCTCATATTGCACATTATATAGTTCTTCCAACTCTTCAGGAGCAGCGAGTACCCCTGACACCATGAAAACAAAACAAAAACAGCAGGGGTTGTGCACTTATTATTGGCTTTTCAGCATTATCACTGCTTGCCTACATTTTATTATATTCTGCTTTCTGTTCCAGGGTGGAGAGAAGCTGCAGGATGCCTACTACATTTTCCAAGAGATGTCGGACAAGTACTCCTCTACCCTGCTGCTCCTCAACGGGCAGGCGGCCTGTTACATGGCTCAGAACAAGTGGGAAGAGGCCGAGGGAGTGCTGCAGGAGGCACTCGACAAGGTTAGATGACAATAGTTTGTTCTTTGTTTTTGTCCCTCTGGTTTTGTCTCTGCAACCCACATTACCCACAGAAACACACTTTGGTGTACAAACACGCACAGTTTATTCAGCTAAAGCTCTCTGTGGCTGGTATTAGATTCATATCCTTCATAATTAAATCCTTAGTAAAAGCCTGCTAAACAGGAGGTGTTATGTAAAATGCATACAGAATTATACCTCATTACAAGATGCAATCAAACATATTCTAGAGTAAGAAAAGATTAAATGAAAATGATATTCCTCACAGTTTCAACACATTTTTACATAATGATGAAGAACAATTTGAACAAGCTAATCACAACTTAAAATAATGATTATTCATTATTTATGATAGAAACTTAACTTTAAAAAAATAAATGATTTGTGGATGAATCAGGTTTGTGTAATGCTAAATATGGTCTTTAGATATGTTTGTCAACGGACGCTTGAGGACCAGCAGTGTGGTAGTAGAAATTATTAGGTATGCTATTGTTAAAGAAATATTTCACCGCTGGAAAGATGGTCTTTTTTTTTTATAAAACTAGACTGTCTATGCAGTAGAAAGGTGCAAATATTAAAGAAATTGGTGCTACATGACCAGAGAAAAAGGGCTGTGGTATTCACTTTCACTCAAAAGGTGGAAAACCTGCAACACCCAGAATGCACTGTGCTTGCTGCAGCCACTGTGTTATAATGTTGTAATGTTCTTCAAAAAGCCTGTTTCATTCAAGGTGTTATGCACTGACACAACCAAAGAACTTGTAGTGAAACTAAACCAATGTATTTCATAGACACACAGCAGCATACCAGTTTGTCACATAACATTTTAAACTTAGTAATAAGGCTGTTATTACTAATAGACTTAAGCTCAAATATAACAAGTCTCAGAAATAAGGCCACATGTTTCCTGTTCTGTGGAAGCTTCCCTCAACAACATAGTGTGTGATTTGAACATTTTGAACTGTTCGTATTGTAACAGCAGATGGCACCACATACTCTCTTGTGGTCTACAGTTATTGTATGTTATCCAGCAAGATAAGGTTTGACCAGTACACACTATTTATCCACAAGATGCTACAAATTATTACTATATTATTGCAGTACTTTTGTTTTGTGTTTTAAAGTTTCTCTATTTTCATTCTTAATACTATATGAATATTAAATATGTGCTGCTCTCTGTTTCACCTTTATGAATAAAAGAGAAAAGGTCTGGAGCGCTCAGAAGTTCAAACAAGTGTAATGAAGGTGCTCTTTGGTAGGAAACACAACGGTTCACTAAAGAAGGAAGGTCCAAGGCAGTGTTCTAGCAAAAAGTTAAAAAGCTGTTAATCAGATGGCTATTTCATTATGAAATACTAAAAACATAGACAATGCTTGCACATATTAAGATGAGTTATAACCCACGCGTATCGGCACAAACAGCCTTCTTCAGAGTCATGTGCCAGCATTGTCTATGTTTTTAGTATTTCACAATGAAATAGCCATCTGATTAACAGCTTTTTAACTTTTTGCTGTAAGAGTGCCTTTGACTCTCCTTCTTTTGTCACCTTTGTGAATATTGTAGCTCTCTGTCTAAATGCATGTCAGGTCTGTTTTTGTTTTCTGAAGTTATACAAGCTCAGTTATGTTGACTGTTAAAACCAGAACTCAGCCAGACTCTGAGATTAAGTTAACTGAAGTGGAGCTTTTCACAAATGTCCGGATTTTTCAAGCTTCCTTTTTGCTTTTTATTCTCTTCCTTATTTACTGGTTAATTATTACAAAGTGATGGTTATCCATTCATGTTATCTTTCACTAAACAGACAGAACATAAAATACAGTAATGAATTCTGCTTATCAAATAAATCAAAGACCACCTGACAGGATTTGAAAACCGCAGATCCAAATCAAAAACAACTTGCATGCTACAGGCAATCTGTCGCAATACTATATACCTGCGCACAGCCGCAGGAGTATAAATCAGGCATAAGAGTATTACGTGGCTTTACATGAATGTCAATGCACACGTTATGCTTTGCAAAACCAGACAATTTTATGGTAATAAGTGGAATAAATGAAAGGAAAAGAAACAGAAGTTATAGTGTTTCACACATGCATGTAGAAATACATATATATACGTTATTGAGCATAATTACATTCATAGCATTAAACTGAAATGGCTACCTGCACCACCATGTTGTCTACTTTACTCGTGATATAGGAGATTAAAGTCATATCATTCAGTTATTCATCTCAGTCAGTGACATGAAACTTGCTAAATACAAGGTACTGTTTCCTTTAACCGTCTTGTCTCCACTTTGTGTTTCTAGTGCTGTCCTGTTTTTGCTTTGTGAGGAATGACTCTCTCTCTTTCTGTCCACCTCTGTCTTTCTCTCTTCCTCTTTTTAGGACAGCAGCCACCCTGAGACGTTGATCAACCTCATAGTGCTGACTCAACACCTGGGCAAAGCCCCCGAGGTGAGACTTTGGACCCGAAGCTGTTAACAATGGCAACACGTTAACAGCCTTCAGTTTAGCATTTTCCCTTTAGACAAACTCGTCTTCAGTCAAAGAGGACCTGAAGTATCTTTGTCCAATAACACACTCTGCATTTAGAGTGCAAGATGCTCTTCTCAGCAATTTTCATGTATTTGCTTTGATTGAAGCAGGCAAAAAGCATTCAACCAAGCAAGTTCTTGATTGCGTTTGTCCTCTATCATGAAAAGTGTCATCTAAGCATTTCCACTGGTTTAGTGCCGTGTGGATAATGCACTCTGGAACTCAGAGTTCATAAGATAAAGACTCAATTATCTATCTTAGGTTTGATCATGGACTTGATAGTAATGCAACAGAATGCTGACCATTGACTCAAAGCCTTCACGTAAAAGTTTCCATCTGTGATAACCACTGATTAGCACATCTCACTCAAGGTCAACTATATATATAGGTTACTATTATGTGGGCAATTTTTGTGAACAAGCCTAATCCTCAAGTATGGTAGTAGAGAGTAACTTTTGAATGGACTTTTTAATCTAATCTAAATCATGTTTAAGTTCATCAGTTCTTGTCTTAAATGGCTTCTTGACTAATGATAAATGTATTGTTTCTGTCTCCTCTCGCTCTCATCATCAGGTCTTAAATTCTCACAAGAGTAAAGCCATTTGAACACTATTGAACACAACTGTACAAAGAACGACAGTATTACGATATTTAAGTACCAAGTGATCTGCCTTTTTTGTTCCATAACATTAAATATTCATGACATGAATTGTGGCCTGACAGCATACACAAACAAACCCACAACCGTCATCAGGTTTTGAGTGAAACATCACCTTTTCCACAACAAAACAAAAAATGCTCTAAGTTTGGTAGGAAATGGTGTTTTCAGGCCCTGAAAAACAGTGTTTGTTGTTTACAAGCCTTCATAATATTTTAGGGCTGACCTGAATGCTTTGAAGCTTCGCCTGTTGTCATGGTAATCAACCTCCAAATCAGTATTCGAATGCTTTGAAGGCTTAGTTATTCTCAGACGGATATCGTTGTTTGTTGTGTGTAGAGGTGCACGTGTGTACAGTAGTGCAGCAGCGGCAATGTACCGAAGCTTCGAAGCCCAAAAATGGTTTTCAGATTAGCCTTACAACATTTAGTCTGTTTCACAGTTCGAAAGTCCCTGAAAAACTGATTTTAAGAGCTTTTAAACATTTGTTTTTTTGTCATTTACTATTGTCATTTTCTAACTGTTGCGTCATCTGTTTACGTCTGCCCTCAGGTAACCAATCGGTACCTCTCTCAGCTGAAAGACGCACACAGAGCCCACCCATTCCTCAAAGACTACTTAGCCAAGGTAACTTGATTGCATCTGTATTTGTTATTCAATGCTTTTCATTCTGAGGGGGGCCTCTGACCTGTGGCCAGGGCTATTCAAGTTCACATGATCCACTCACAGTTGTTTACAAGCCTTCATAACCTTTACTCTGTTATCATTTAATTACCTGGCTCGTTTGTGTTCAACGTTTTGGCCTCAAGTGTCCTTGGAGCAACGTCGATGAGAGCATTAAACTCTGAATCTTTAGCCTTTGTCACAGAGTGTGTTGTAATGACACAGGGGTGCAGATGTACATAAACATTCTAATACTGGGTTATACCATTACCAAACACACTTTGTGATGCACAGCTGGGCAGCTGTTTTTTTTGGTGTTTAAAGCTGCAGTGTGTAGAAATGGAGCAAATATGATTAAAAAAAGTTATTTTTAGAAAACGGTCACTATAACCTGACAGTAGTGCATGAGACAGGTAATCTGAAAAAAAATCATGGTGCCTCGGTGCTCCTAATGGCATCTGCAAGATTTCACAGACCGGAGGAAAACAACCAATCAGAGCCGAGCTGGAGCCTGCCGTCTCAGATCAGCTGTCAATCACTCGCAAACTCTGACTCCAACGGTCAAACTAGGCAGCGCTGATCAGATATGAATCAATATTCTGTTACTGTAATGTCTATTTTTCACCTCAAATGTTTTCAGAAACATCTTGTAGTGTACTGTTTAGCTGTAAAATAAGAAAGTTTGTAACCCGGCAAACCATGTTGAGATCAGTTGGGGAAATACCAAGCACTGCCCACCAGCCGGAGCACAGCCAATAGGAACGCTCTCCTCTGAAATGACCTGTGATTGGCCAAAGTCTCCCATCACGGGCTAGATTTTTTAAAGCCTGAAAACAGAGCCATGAGGAGGTGCAGAAGTCTAGTTTTTGCTCGGAACACTTGAATTACAATATGCTGAAAGGTTATTATGGATTATGGATATTTAACTGTTTGCTCTGCTCTTTGTTTCCCTGCAGGAGAATGAGTTTGACAGACTAGTGATGCAGTATGCTCCCACCGCCACAGCATAAGACATCTGAGACACCTAAACAATGGACTTCATGAAGTTCTCTTTCTAACGTGCATACCTGTTATTTGTTTTGATATTTTTACTTGTCAAAATTGGCTGTATTATTTAAACCAGACCAGAAGTCATCATTTCCCCTGTAGATAAAACATGTCTATTCTTTATTAATTTCTCTTATGGAAATCAGTACATCTATTTTAAAGGTCCCATATTATAAAAAAGTGAGATTTTCATGTTTTTTTATTATAGAGAAGGCTTAAGTCCTATATAAATACTGTTAAAGTATCGAAACACTCAATCCACAGGGAAATACACACAGCCCGTATTCAGAAACTCTGCATTTGAAACAAGCTGTCAGGATTTCTGCCCATTCGAGATGTCACGAATATACAATATTACACCCCTGACACAATTTTAAACAAAAACATTCTAAATGTGTCCCAGTTTATTCCTGGTTGCAGTTTATGTGAATGTCATCAGCTGACAGGAAGTACACATGGACCCAAGCTGTTGCCCAGTAATACAATTCTGTTTCAATTCTGTCAAAATGCACTAAAACAAAGCGTTTCAGACAATGGTTAAATACAGGTATATTCAGGTTGACAATATGAGGAAAATAAAAGGTTTTTGGGACATTACAGTATGTTAACATGTTCTAGTAGAAACACAAAATACAAGTATGAACCTGAAAATTAGCATAATATGGGACCTTTAATGTAAGCATTCCTTTGAAATGATAATAAATGTTTAATTCCTGTGTTGTGTTTTGAAGTGTGGTTTTGTGCGTACATGCAGACACCATAAACCAAATTAAATTAAAAAAATGTTTCTTGGTGCTTTCTATCACATTTTGTATGATGTAGGTGTAGTATTTTATTTTTTAATTTTATTTCTGAATTTTGTTAATACAACTCTGACAATCCACTGCACAAACATGTTTGGACTGATAGATATCCCACCCCCCTACCATCCATGACAATACCCTGTGGGCACTCAAAAATAACACAAAAAAAAAATAAGTGTACAAAAATAAATATAAATAAATAAGTACATACAAATATACAATTAAAATAAAATAATCATAGTAAAAAAAAAATAGATAAATAAAATAAATAAACATAAATAATTATAAATTGTTAGCGGTCTAGGACAGTACACCCTATCATCTAGGGCACTAACATGTACAAAACAAGCACAGGAGTTAAGCCTAATAGTTGAACACAAAGACAAATCGGGTCCTTCCAATGTTTCGTTTGAAATATTCCTGGTTGTATATATACACACACATATACTGTATCCATATATATGTATATATATGTATATATATATACATACATACACACACACACACACACACACACACACATACAAGAAAGCTTTTTTGGACAGAAATCCTGACAGCTTGTTTCAAATGCAGAGTTTCTGAATACGGGCTGTGTGTATTTCCCCGTTGATTGAGCGTTTCGATACTTTCACAGTATTTATTTAGGACTTAAGCCTGCTTTATAATAAAAGAAACATGAAAATCTCACTTTTTTATAATATGGGACCTTTAAACCAGACCAGAAGTCAACATTTCCCTGGTAGATGAATCATGTCCATTCTTTATTAATTCCTCTTATGGAAATCAATACATCTGTTTTAATGTAAGCATTCCTCTGAAATGATAATAAATATTTAATTCCTGTGTTGTGTTTTGAAGTGTGGTTTTAGTGCGTACATGCAGACAACATAAACCAAATTAAATTAAAAAAAATGTTTCTTTGTGCTTTCTTGGTCACATTTGTATGATGTAGGTGTAGTCTTGTATGAAGCATTTAGTGTGTACTGCCTCTTTAAGGCATCCTCTTTAATCCTCAAGTAGAGAAGATAGCGGGCCCTAATTACGTCACGCCCCCTCGGGTTTTTTTCTTCTTCTTCGTTTCGCATAAACGTAGCTGTCCTTCTTTTCAACGGACCAGTTGATTTACATTGAAAAGCGAAGCGCGGCTTGTCAAAAAGCTCCGGACACGTTGACCAGCCCGGAGCGGAGCGGAGCGGCAGCGGCGACCGCGGAGGAAGAACAAGAAGATAAAGAAGCAGCCTCTTCATAGGATAATAATCTTCTTATTCATCCTTTTTTTCTATTCGCTGGACTAACTCTTCTTCTTCTTCGTGTGTGTGTGTGCCGGTGTCTTGTTCTAACGGTTCTAACTGATGAAGCGGTAACAGAGCCGTTACATAAGAAGAAGGCGAATATAACAGTCAGAGATGAGCCGTTACAGCGGAGCGGCACAGTAACCGCATGTGTCTGGCGGGGCACGGCGCGCAGAAAAGGCGACACAAAACGGACCTCTACTTTCACGTGTGTGAGCTCCATCACGGTTTTTTTTTTTTTTTTTTATATAATTATCTCTCGGGAGGTAATTTATTCAAGTAGCACAGTTTAGCTAGGGAAGGCTGGTCCATTCACTATTGTGTGCGTTTGATTGAAGCTAGGCGGCTAACCGGTGACGCGTTGCTGCCGCTCCTGCCGCTGTAGCGGAATGATGATGATGAGAAGCAACCTCCACCTCCAGCAGACAGGCGCTAATGGGTCACTATAATTGACAAAATATTTGATAATCTGGTTTGTGTGATTATTAAAATACAGCCTGGTAGCCTGGTGTGTGTGCTCAGACCTGGTGGGGCCCTGCTTATCATTCATAAAACTAGTCCTGGACGCGAAGAATGGGCCCATGTCTTAATGTGGAAAACAAAGAATTAGGCTACTGAAGAGAAGAAGGGTAAGCTGGTTAGATAAGCTTGTTTTAGCGTTTTTAGGTGAGCTAGCAAAGCTGGTTGGCGGATTAGCCACACAGTCTGCTCCCTGCACTCCCTCTGCAACCTCAATTGGACTATTTTTTTCTATTTTGTTCCCTCTCTGCACCACAATGAGCGGGGACGCCGGGCCGGTGGAAGTGGAGCCCATGCCGGGCTACTTGGACCTCATCAGCCGAGCCTCCACCGTCATGCTGGGCGCATGGAGAGACTGTAGCTCCTGCGGTCTGGAGCTCTCCAAACGGACTCTCCTGGATAACGCTTACATTACCTGGACCGAAATCGCCCTCTTCTTCTTTTGCGCCTTTTTGTGGACGCAGGTCAGGCGGGGACTGACAGAAAGTCTGTTTCAGGTAGGGGTCAACACACACAATCACACAATCACACAATCACAACACACATCACCCTTCAGCTCCCCCCAAGGTTAATTTACTGACATCCCTTAATTAATGGGTTTAGTAAGCTAATTTCTCTAATTAGAAACCCAGCACTGCACAAGTGTGGCCTCTGAGACTCCCATCTCTCTCAGGGGTTGTGACTGAAATGTGAGGCAGCAGGTGAGAGGGAGCATAGTAACACATATATAAACACAGTATTTTTTATTGAATTTTACATATATACATATATACACATACAGACAAACTAACAATATTAATAATTAAATTATACAATGAAATGTTTAGTCAGAATTTCCACAGTAATCAAAGAAAGAGAGACATGACATTTCATGTATTTCACCTATCTAACAAAGAAAACAAAGAAAATAAAAGATAGACAAAACAAATAAATACCCCAAAGAAGAAGAAAAAAAACACACAACAACAGACAACAATTTCAACAACAGCACTCAGCAACACACAGCAGTTTCAATTTGAGTGCCCCTTGACGTCCAAGAAACTCCAACAAAGGTTTCCACACTTTTTCAAATTCTGCTGCTTTTCCTCTGGTTATGTATGTAAGTCACTCCAGTACAACATAACATGCCATCGCCCTCACCCAATCTCAGATATATTCTGAACAATTGTTTCCCAGTATTTCTTTTAGCTTTGGACAGTATAATAACACATGTTAACAAATATTAGATATTAAATGAATAAATATTAGATCCAGTTGTAGGCTTACGATAAAGGAGCAAGTCAGGAGAAACAGAATGTGTGTATTTTAGTCAGTAAACACCCTTATCTATATTTGTGTTGGGCAAACATTTGAGCTGAACAGGTGTAACAAAATAAGCAGTTTTTGGTATATTGGCACCAATAATTAAACTGGAAGCCCAATTCCCTCATACAGACAATGGCATTTCATTGCTTTACATTACATTACTATATAATAACCCCAGTCAATAAAGTCCCAGTTAAAACCACAGAGCTGTATCTCCATCTTGTATCTTATTTCTTCTGGTAACAGATTGCAAGTATTTTGGTGAACAAACAGAATCAGATTTATTTGCCAAATTCATACATACAAGGAATTTGACACTGGTTTTATACCAGGACAAGGACAACAAAGCTGGAGAAATAAAGGTGAGTTATAGACAGGACTGTTATGTACACAAGTAGTGAAAACAATAGTTGTATATACAGTATTATATAATATAAAATAAATATATATAAAAGGCACCACTGACCAACAATAAAATAAGAAATACAATCTAAATACAAGCAGTTGTAAAAGAAGCACTCAGAACCATTACCTTTAAAAGTAGTAATACCACAGTGTAGAAATACTCTTGTTACAAATAAGAATCCTACATTCAAAATCTTACTTGAGTAAAAGTACAAAAGTATTATGCAGAATGGACAATGTCAGAATAATATATATTATTGGATTGTAAGTATTGATCCATTGCAGTATATTGCAGTCTACAATAATACATCAAAATGTATTAGTTGATTAAGATTATGACGATAAAATATAAACCTGTAAAGTAACATAATCTGTCAGATAAATGTAGTGCAGTAAAATGTACAATATTTCCCTCTGAGATGTAGTGGAATAGAAGTATAAAGTAGCAGAAAATGGAAAGTACAAGTATCACAAAATTGTAATTAATTACAGCACTTGAGTAAATACACTTAGTTACATTACATCACTGAATACAAGGCAAGTGTTATGTAAGTTGTAAACAATACAAATAGTGCAAAGAAATAAATACTAAGCCAATAATAATATTAATACTAAGCCACTAATAAAAAAGCATTCTTTTATATATTAAAAGTCTGAAAGAAACAATAAAAAACAGCATCTATTTTCTGTCTGTGCCTGCTGAATACAATCCAAACATACTATTTCCATTTCCCCCATTTGCTAACAGTCAATATAATCCTGAAGCTTTTAGATTTCTATTAGTGCTTTTAGGTACTTTTTGGAACATGATAGCAAGGTCATTAATTGCAATTATGTCAGTTGCAAGTGATGCAGACTTCCTACCCTCCTCTTCCCTCTCACCTCTGTCTCTTTCTCTCTCTCTTTCTCACAGAAACTTTGCTGAAATTAGGGGTGGGGAATGCGGATAAAATCTAGTACTGTATATGTAATTTAGGGCTGTCAAAGTTAACGTGATATTAACACGTTAACGCCACTTATTTCTGTAACACATTAACGCAACTTGTGATTTTTAAGATGTAGCGGGCTCAGTGTTAAAGCTAGAGTGAAGATACTGGTATCATATGAAATTAAACCTAATGAATCCATTGGTACCAACCATGTTATACTAGCTTGTCGCAAAGGAGGCTACAAGGCTGCGCAACATTTTTGTGAGGAAAAACTGTCATAGCCATTTTCAAAGTGGTTCCTTGACCTCTGACCTCAAGATATGTGAATAAAAATGTGTTCTATGGGTACCCACCAGTCTCCCCTTTACAGACATGCCCACTTTATGATAATCACATAGAGTTTGGGGCAAGTGATAGTCAAGTCAGCACACTGACACACCGACAGCTGTTGTTGCCTTTTGGGCTCGAGTTTGCCATGTTATGATTTGAGCATATCTTTTATGCTAAATTCAGTACATGTGAGGGTTTCTGGACAATATTTTTCATTGTTTTGTGTTGTTAATTGATTTCTAATGATAAATATATATATAAAATTGCATAAAAGAAACATATTTGCCCACTTCCATGTTGATAAGAGTATTAAATACTTGACAAATCTTTTTAAGGTAAACAAAAAAATGTGTGATTTAATTGCGATTAAATATTTTAATCGATTGACAGCCCTTATATAATTGTATAGAATACATTTTCTGGAAAATGTATGAAACAGTTAATGAATATAACCACCAGAAAGGAACGCCTGTTTTTGAATAATCCAGTACATGACAATTCAAAGTGTTTCTTGATGCTAAAATCCTATACAAATCAAATTGGCATCTATTCTCATTGATTTGCAACATTGCCCACAATGGCCTAATACATGCAGAGAACAATTGCCTCTGCATTATATTCATGTATTTATTTTTGGACGTGAGACAAATACAGTACATCAGCAGAACATCTTGGTACTCTTAAAGTACATGAGGATGTGCACTTCCCACAATATGTCACTCAGAGGATGCTCAGGCTGTGCTCTGAAAGACTGGTGGTCTCCTCCTATATTCCCTTCACCCGTCCAAGTCCTGAGTACCTCCACTCTGTTGGTGCTCACAGGGAGGGGCCCTCCTCCACAGAGAGCCAGGATGTGGCTCATTATTCTGCCATGACTGTGGGTGGGGGTGGAGAGTCTGCTACACGTGGTGGTAGATGCTACGACGACAATGCTACAGCAACACGCTGCAGCTCAGGGCCCCATGTGTGAAGCCAGATGTGGCCCAAAAATGCAAAGAATGAGGCCTGTTTTCCACTTTACATTATGTACGTGTGTCTCACAGTGTGTGTGTATGACTCACTGAGCGACCCCTATGGAACAATATAAGGGATGCACCCCCATGTAAAGGCTGGATACTATAAGGGCTGTGAAGGACGAGGTGACGTTTTTAATGTCGGGCGAATAAAGAATCAGTCAGTGTTCCCTCAGTTATTTAGTGCATGTGTAATATCGCCTTTACAGTGCTTACATTAGGGATGAAGAGGATGGGTTCAGTGTTAGGTCAGTCGTGCTGAGCTAATGCAATATGAGCATTGCTGTCATACATCACAAAAAAACTAAGAAGAGCTACATTAATTGAGGTTGTATTTGAGCACAGCTAATTGGACTTGACTCAAACTATACAGGATGTTTTCTCACTTGTCAAGTTGGATGTTAAGTAAACCACTAAATGCATTTAATACAGTACCTCATCAGTAATGATTGAATTGTGGTTTTCATAGTGTTGAAGTACACAATAGCTAATGGCTGGGCTCAATATGAGCAGAATAAATATCAGCACAGACAATTGTGAGTACACATAATTAAGTTCAGAGCTCATGAAATATTACGGACAAATGTTAGCTTAGACATCAGTGGACAAAGCAGAGCACTGTGTAATCTCATCCCTTTTGTGATCTTGTGTAGACTGTGATGTGATCTGACATGTGAGGAATGAATGGCAGTTCCTCTGACATACTATGAAATATGAACCTCAAAGAAATGATATAGGCATCAATACAACTGTCAATTATGGAGATGGACATTTGTTTGTCAAGTCATGGTACACTTGGGTTGATTTGTTTTTTTTCTATTCTTCATACTTCATGAATTTGTTCACAGGACAGATTTCTTGTAGAGCTACAACATTTAGGTGATTAGTAAGTGCGGAAAACTGCAGTTCATCAAATGGCCACTTGAGGTTGCCTCCAAAAGGGCGTCAATCCACGTAGACACCCATGTTAAAATGCCGACTTTACAGCAGAAATAAACATGTTTACAGCCTGATACAAAAAACGGTGTTGGTCACTATAGCTAATATCCCTGTTCATAACAACTGTACAGGGTGTCACTTTTTATATAACTCCCCCGTTCATTTATATTAAGGCATAAACTTAAGCTGCTAGCCATCTCCCGCCTCTGCCTCAGCTCCACCGATGATCCACCTCTTCGCCCATTTTTGGATTCGCTAGGAGTTAAGGCCCAGACACATCATCCCGACATCAAAGAAATAGCAGCGACGCAGGCTGACCTTCGAGTTGCCTCACGTCTCCTTTGTCTTGGCCAAACAGTTGCACTCGAACACACCGCAAAGACTATAGCTGACAGCCAGTTAGCTCGTACGTTCTGCACTTGCATGAGAGGAAATTACTCTCCACGCCTGCTGAAAAACCTCTGGCAAGGGCAAACTAGTGCCTACGGTGCGGGACACACCGGAAAAAACTAGGCCACCGGAAGCTCACCGACGGCCCCAAACTGTCCAACGGCCGACCGTTGGCTTTGTGTGTCAGGGCCTTTAGGCTGTGTCGTTGCTGCCAAGATGGCGACGGCTGTAGCCACCCACTTTGAGCTTCACAATGGCACCTATGATTGATGTCACGGAAACTACGTCCATATTTTCTACAGTCTATGTTGCTTAGTTGAAAGTCAAAAGAAAATCAACCATTAATTGTTTCAAAGTCATTTTTCAAGCAAAAATCAGAAATATTTGATGACTCCAGATTCTGGAACGTGAGAATTCGCTGCTTTTTTTCGTCTTACATTGTAGTGAAGTGAATATTTGTGTGCTTGGCCAATATTATTTTTCTTTTTTTACTGTTTTCTGACATTTTATAGACCAAACATTTAATCAAAATGTATCAGCAGATTAATCTATAATGAAATAATTGTTGTTGCAGCCCTAATTTCTTGACTAATATGAAGCTCTATTTGCAGAAGTAATTGAATTTCAGAGCACATCTGCTGCAAGAGATGATGGATGAAAATAATTAGTTTCCTGTTTTGTTACTTACAGTACTCCCAGTCATGTTTGAAGAATGAAGGTTGACCCACTTAAAATATTCACTTACTCTCTTCTGCGTTTTCCATGGTACAGTCAGACTCCCATTATGACAGCAGCAGAGTGATACTTGATTTACTGTGCTTAGCTCGCTGTACTCCCTCAGTAGTACCACGATGACCGCAGCCAAACCTGGTTACAATGTGTGATACCCATACAAGTGTGAGACTACTAGAGCCTTCTGGAGGAACCCACTCACAGTCAAAAGAGTCCACTCTGGACTTTTTTAAAGAGATATTCAATCTTTGCCAGTGCATTGGGAAGATTTATATTCACAGCTGATCAATTCAATCAAGGTTTCAGTGTCCTCATGCACACTGCTAGACATGAGGCTGTGGATGGGCGCTTGCTTTTATGATGACTGAACTTGGTCCACCATGAACGAGGCTGTCCAAAAAGCTAGGAAACAAGGTCAAGACTGGCCTGAACTTGAGTCTTTTGTACGTGTCAACCTTTCTGTGTTTATGTGAACCAAACGAGGGGAACCAGGTTCCACATGGTACCGTTACTTCACATAATGGCCCCATGTGAACAGCACCCTGTGGTTGAGTGAGGTTTTCATCACGTTTCACTTTTGGTTTGATGCTTGAGTTTACTGAGCCAGAGCTGCAACTATTCAGGTTATATTAACTTGTTGATAAGCCACTTGAGCTCTGCTGTTACATAAAAACACTGTGGTAGTGCATCATAATCTCCTGACTCATCTATTGGCACCGCTGACACTGGCATTTTAAAATATGTCCTTTAAGTTAAGTGTTGAAAAGCATGCTATTTATCTCAGGGAAACGGAGGGTGAAATGTTGAAATTCTTCACTCTGCTCTTATGAACTGTCTCCTGACGAAAATGCACCTAGTAATCTTCTAAATGTCATGTGACACGCTGGGTGAAGGTCTTTCCTCATTGTCTTTTTAATTTTGCTCTGCACACACGTTTGTCAAAGCGTGCAGGTTTATGTCTCTGTTTGCTTACATGATTCAAATAGGTGTTCACCTGGGGGTTTATGAATTGTGCATTACATTTATATGCATGTTTGTGTTTACGAGTGTGTGAGGTTTCAGATGCATGTGTTGGTGGGAAAATAGTGAAGAGAAGAGGAAGTTTAAAAAGAACAGAGACAACATGATAAGGGCTGCAACTAATGATTATTTTCTTGATTAATCGATCAGTTGTTTGGTCTATAAAATGTCAGAAAAAATGTCCTAAGATGTCTTGTTTTGTAAACAACTAAAATATATTCAGTTTACTGTCATAGAGGAGTAAAGAAACCAGAAAATATTCACATTTAAGAAGCAGCGGAATCAGAGAATTTAGACTTTTAATTTAAAAATGTAATAGTTGACAACTAATTGATTAATCAATTAATCGTTGCAGCTCTGAAAAATGACGATCCTGGGTTAGAGAAGAGGTGATCTTTAGGGGATAAACAATCAGAGAAGGAAGGGACAGCTAGAGGAAGGAAGGGATGGAGAGGAGAAGTGGTTTTGTGGGGTTTTTTTGTGTAGCCGGGGCCAAACCTGCTGACTCAGCATGCAGCAGCCAATCATTAAAACTATTTCAGTCACACCCACACACATGGTAATAAAAGATATATGCTGTCTCTTACACATGCACACACATGCAGCTTCTTCAATCCTACCTAACATTTATATCCAGAGGGTGTGTTTTGAAAGAGGCAACACACAAGCTGCTCAGTGTAGACAAACAAGGCAGGCAGTGGTCAAACCCTCCTCTAGCTGCAGCAGTTTATAACCACTCTCATAAGTGTCTCCTGTAGCCCCTCACACACACACACACACACACACACACACACACACACACACACACACACACACACACACACACACACACACACACACACACACACACACACTGAAGCAGTCACTCAAAGAGGAGAGCAACAGTATATGCTTGCCAGCTCCAGCCTTGTTGCAGAGCTTATCTCCCCGCATAGAGCCGAGTAGCACCTCATCCCCCTGCTGCTGTTCTAAATGTGAAAGCAGCCTGAGGTTTGACAAGGTCCCCTGACCACAGATCCCAGATTACCTTCCACCCAGCCCCTGCTCATTGTTGTGCATTAGCGCCACAGAGAGCAACCTGATACTGGATTTGTGGTGAAGGGGAAGTGCCATCCATTCAGCCAAAAGTGCCCACTCAGGTGAAACTTGCTTGTAATTTTGACACTGATTGCAAGCAATTGTTGGGAAGTTTGGTTATTAGGCCTATTAGTTACATATCCTCTTCTCCTCCTCTCGCAACTGAGCTACCTAATTTATCATCACGTAGCGGTTTAAGTGAGCAGCACTTTCGCCATCACCTGACACGTGATCTATCGCTCCGTGTGCATCAGCGTGTCATACATCATAAATACAGAGAGCACTTAGACCTGTCAGCACCACTGTTTCCCACACAGAGGTTTTGCTTCTATTAATCATGATTTGTCACCGTGATAGATGCAGTTATTCAAGTCTAATTATATCTGTCATATTTGCATTATGCATTTACAGCATTTTTGTGTATGTTTTGATTATAGCATTCCTAATTTCAGCGCCACAATATGTTCCTAAAAAGTTGCATGTGTGATGTCTTTGGTTGGCTGCCTGCAGGATTGTTCCAACCTGTAACGCACTCAGTATCAAGCTGTCCAGTTCAAATTCCCTACTGACGTATTTGGTGGCCTGCCTGTCAAGTTCACCAGCTGGTTTCTATATCACTGCCTTTTTGAAGCATTTGAACCCATTTTTACAAACTGTTTTTCCAGCCATCTGCAGTGTTTTACGACCTGGCTCGAGTGGCCTCAACAAAAAGTAGTCACACCATGATCAAACATTTACAAAATATATTTTATTAAATCAAATCAAACCAAATCAAGAAGTTCAAAGTGTCCAAATAAGGATTGTTAATATGTGGAGCGTGGATGTCAGTATAATCAGCAGTGTAAGTGTGCATGGAGTGATGATGTGTATGTCGTAAGGTGCAAACCAAGACATACGGATAAACTAAAGCAACATACTAAACCAAACCAAATTGATAGGGAAAGGTAGGCGTCGTCACAGCAGTATCAGCGAATATTATTATTTGTTAAGATAGGTAAAGATTTGAATTATATATCAATACTTTGAAAGTTTGGTAAATTACAGAAAACTCTTAACCCTATTCCTACACACCTCCTATCCCTCAGTGCGCTGCTAATTAATGCTCACTCCACACACACAACTACCATGCTATATGCCAGAAAAATATTTAGTATGTCCCAATACAGAGTATGTCAAATGCAGTATGCCAAAAATACCAGGATGTCCTACTACATCCGGTCGTATATTGCAGTATGCAAGCCAGCATGCTTTTCTAGCTCTTAAGAGCAAGAGGATCAAAGTTCAAGGCACAATGTTATGACGGAGTAGTCCCAGTTGTATGGATACTGCATGCAACAGTACGTACTTCATAAGGGCAGCTGCAGAACGTACTAAAAGTAAAAAGAAAAAAGTACGTTTGGAACGTAGCCTGAGGCTCATATGTCGAGCTTAGTTGATTGACAGAAAATCAATCGGCAACTATTTGAAAATAGTGAAAACACAAAACATTCTCTGTTTCCTGCCTCTCAAATGTGGGGATTTTCTACTTTTCTCTGATTTACATCATTGTACATTGAATATCTTTGGGTCTTGGACTGCGCCATTTTTTCTCTACTGTTTTCACATTTCATACACTAATCGATAAATCGGAAAAATGATCAGCAGATTAATTGATAATGAAAACAAGCGTTAGTTGCATCCCTACTCTTGTGCTCTCCGTCGGGTGAACAGGAGAGAGTGCAGCCTTCAGGTGTGTTCAGAAATTCTCCATATTTGATGTATTCCATATTTAATGAAACAGTTTGCAGTAGAGCTGCAACAATTAATCTATTAGTTGTCAACTATTAAATTAATCGCCAACTATTTTGATAATTGATTAATCCATTTGAGTAATTTTTTAAGAACAAAAAAAAAGTAAAAATCCTCTGATTCCAGCTTCTTAAATGTGATTATTTCCTGTTTTCTTTACTCCTCTATGACAGTATCTTTGAGTTGTGGACAAAACAAGACATTTGAGGACGTCATCTTGGGCTTTGGGAAACACTGACAACATTTTTCACCATTTTCTAACATTTTATAGACCAAACAACTAATTGAGACAATAATCAACAGATTAATCAACAATGAAAATAATCATTAGTTGCCGCCCTAGTTTGTAGAAGACTCTTTCACACACCGTAATTTAGTACGGGCCTGGAGTTGTTGTAAAGACAGACAGCAGGTGTATCAGTGATTCCACTGAAGGTAGAAACAGCGGGAGACCTTATATACTCTTTAACCTGGTGAATCATAGCCAAAGCAGCCATGTGTACCAGCAGCTACAAAATCAGCATCATGAATCAGCGGTGTTTGCTGACGGTGACAGTCCGACTCTCCTCTGGTCAACTGGAATGTGCTGTTAGGCCTTGACCGCCACAGAGCTGCTGTGGCCAGCCTCTTAATCTTCTTCCTCTTCCTCTCGCTTTCTGTCTCGCTTACTCTCCTCCAGATAGACTCGGTTGACGGGCAGTCTTTAGACAAGAACACACTGTCACTGTAGGCTTCACACTTGGCAGCTGTCTCTCCTCTAACAAGGCCACTCTATAACAGTGTGAGAGAGCGCAGTAGTTGGAGGGAAGTTCATTTTGTCATCATCTTCATGCACTTTCAGTCCATGTTTATGTGTGTAATGTGTGGTTCATTTAAGTCCACAGAGTGTTGATAATTAATTGGATGCGTCTTTTTGCTGTGGTTATGGGTAGGGTCTCAGAAGCATTCTCGGGATGCATTTAAATTAGTTTCTCCGTCACGGTCTCTCTCTCTCTCGCTGTCTGTGGAAGAAACTGGCACATGGACTCACAATCAGAAAGGGAGCACTTTCCTCTGTTAAATGTGGTCAGAATAGTTGGCTTTCTCCTTTGTCCTCCTCTCCCCTCAATTCACCTCATCTCGCCTCTTTCTCTGTATCATTCTTAATTCTTGATCTAACTTTTATCTGTTCTGCCCTCACATTTCTCTGTCTCGTCCAAGCCCCCGGGAGGAGCGCTGGGCTTTGAAGCAAATTTTCATAGTGGCCAAACAATGGTACTACAACGTCCGTGTCCATCATGTGATGCTATTGGGCCCCAAAGGACATTTTCCCATACACTTACATTGGAAAGAGACGTCTGTAACTCAGCAGATTTTTTTTATAGGTAAATCAACTTCCCAGTACGATCGCTTGAATAGCCCTTATTTAAATCATTAGGTCCTAAAAGTTGTAAAATGTACTAATAGCTGATACCAGAGTTATTTTCCTTCCTCCGTTCATGTGAATGAGACCCAGACTTCAGGCTGGGAGGTGGAGTTAAAGGAAACGCTACTGCTCTTTCATACTATGATGAGTCGAAATGTCTGCAGTGAAAAAGGTCTATTGGCTGCGTATTTCACGCGGCATTCTGCTCCCTTTCCGCTGTCTGCACTATCTATACCGCGCTTAGCGCCGCCTGAGACAATTGTGATTGGTTTAAAAAAAACTAAAAAAAACAGATAGTTTGTTCCCCTAAACCAGAATGATAATGTGTGGAGCCAGACCTTTCTTTAACGCTGACACAGCACTGTAGAGATAGGTCTGGCTGTGCGAGACTAAGGTTGTAACAAAATGACTGTAGCCAAGGTGTGACTCAGAGAGACCATACTGTCTTGTCATACTTCGAAATCCCCTGAAAGACATGATATTTTGGCAAAGAATGACAAAAATCCTCCAGTGGAGATGATTAATGTCTAAACTCTGAATCAGTGTCCAAATATACATTTTTTAAAGTTTGCTTGGTTTGTATGTGGATTTTTGGTAGGAGGCAGTGATCAACAGTATATAGAGTCTTTAAAACTCTGTGAAAGGGAAGCGAAATCATCTAAATTAAGGCCATTTAGTATTAAATCGTCTTACAGTGTGTATATGACGCTATGACAGTGATTTGGGGATCAAAACATGTTTTACTTTTAAGTGACCTATTTACAAGGCATCCTAAAAAGAAACATTAAAGAGGACCTATTATGCTTGTGTGCTTTCTCCCTTCCCTTTAGGGTGTTATATTGTTTTTTTGTGCATAAAAGGTCTGTAAAGTTACAAAGTCCACGCCAAAGGGAGTTACTCTCCCCACAGAAACACTGCTCCTGAACTGCCTGAAACTCCTTGCTTGAAGTCCCGCCTTTTCTTCTGTTACGTGGTGATGTCACCAAGTTGCACATTTTGCCTAGTGGCTACTTTGGCACTCCCTCAAACAAAGCTACTTAGAGCGGAGTTGGAGCGGAGTCCAAAGAGTTTGGTTTCCAAGTATGCACCTGAAAATCAGCATAATATGTCCTCTTTAATTTTGTTGGGATTATCAAAGTGAATGAAAGCTAAAATAGATCCAGGATTACATTGTTTGATTAGCTGCACAGGTCTACAGTGCCACTACCACAGAACCCTGTAATGTGTGCCTGCCTTACTTCTTGCTTTAATCCATAACCTGAACCAATAACCCTAACCTTAATCCAAACATCCCATCACCATTTAACTCCATTAGACTGTTAGTGTAATGAGGCCTGTCTGCAATATCGGAGCTATAATCATCAGCCTGAGACGAGAGTCTCTAACTTGAAGAAGACTCTGGTCAGTTTGTGATACAAACACACACACATGCGTTATCAGCAGGGATCTTTCAATACGATACTATATATATTGAATCTTAAAATACCAATTTGATTTGTAATTCAGTATCACAATTAATGATTTCTGATTACTTTTTAAATTGTTGTCTATGTGGAACCGCTGATTGATATTGTCATACATTTATTTTTAACTAAACTATGTATTCATGTATTTCATAACACGTCATTAGTTTATATGTGTAGTATATTTTTGAATGAATAAGAGGCAGGTTTACAGACTCCGCTAGCCAGATTTGTATTTATTATTCAGACCCATATGGTGTCAAGCAAGAAATGTGTGTGGTTACATACGAAATATGTGACGTGACTTTGCCATGACAAGGCTCAAAAACAATTCTAATCGTTAAACTCCAAAAAAAAAAGCACCAGAACTTGCATTTAGCATGGGCAGTTGAACCTTTGCTTTGTGTATTATCATCATACTCCACATTTGTTTTCACTTTCCAGAGTCATAAATGCACCATAAAAGTCTATAAAATAAAACAATAATGGTACGTCATTAAATTGATTGTCCCATCTTTAACAGTCAACATTGCTGTGTTTTAAGATAGCGTCCATCTGTGGGTGGACGATTATGATGTGCTCATGAACCATCGGCCTGTTGATGCATACATAGATCGGCCTGTTGAAGACACACACATTCCCTCAGTGTTGCCCGTGGTATGGTTAGTGCATTATAAATGACAGCCGTATGTCACTTTGGACATGGAACAGCTTGACTGAATATCTTAACACTTGACTGAGACTGAACCTTTATGGTATTTTTCCACACTCTCGCTCTCTCTCTCTCTCTCTGTTGCTTTAACCATTCCAGAAACATGACGATTTTAAATTGTATTATGTTCACATAAACATGTTGTTCTTTCTGCAGTATTGGCAGAGAGCATTATGATTATATACTGTTAAGTATGGAAGTCATCAGACTCACATAAATAAATACCATATGACCAAACATCACAAGCGTTATGCTCACGGCAAAAAAGAAGAGGGTGTACAACTGCATCGGATAAAGAGCTCACTGTATGCTGCCTGAATGCCACAGTGTTGTCCGACTGATAGACTAAATGTAACAGGGTCGGAAGCAAATGTTCTGTCCCTGCGGAGCGGATAAATGTACCGTCTTCAGCCAAAACGTAACATCATGGTTGGTGAATGAATGTTTATGATGCATGGAAATGGTTCAAGAATTAGCCAATACCAAACACTTTAGCATAAGACATTTTCTAGTTAACTTGTATGATGATTTTTGTGCTGTTGCCTGTCATGTATTCAATATGATTAAGAACATGCATTTTCATTTTTGGCTCAGTGTTACTGAGGTGGATGAAAGTCTCTCCTGCTCTATGTTACGTTGCTTTAGCCTCTCTAATCGTTGCTGTAGTCCCCCCCTAAATAATTTATACTCCTTTTACTGACTTGCTTTATAATGCAATAATACAACGTAGACTCCAGAATAAAAAGGCACCTAAAAAGCCCCAGACCCAGCAGTGCCTGTGTGTTCACTACAGTATGTGAGGAAACAGTGCTGTGCAGCCACAGAAAATGAAGATAAAGGAATAAAGAAAACTAAAACTATATCTCACATCACATTATGATGTTTAGGACTAGAACCTGATTTTACCCAATTCACAAATATGTAATAGTAGTAGTGTACGGAAGTATACAGTATGTTTTAGCTTAATCCTGTGGAAGCCTTTTACTTTGATGCTCCAGGAGTTGATTTGAGAACAAATTAGGGGGTTAAGGTCTCCACTGGGATCAACTAATAGGCTAATAAGGCTAGACCTCCTTCTAACAGGTGCACCTGCTCTCTATCTCTCTCATGAACACACAAATTGTGACACCATACTATATATGCATAGAGACCATATGCATGCTCTCACACGCAAGACAGAAATGTGTCAAACCCATTTGTTATTTGAATATCTACAGCAGGAACTGAAACCACTGCAGGCTTAATTTAGAGTATGTTTTCTGTGAGTGTCAGATGAGGTCATGTAAGTGTGTAAATTAGTCACCATGCCAATCAAATTACAACAGAGTTAAAGACTTAAATGCTGTGTTTCATAGTATTTAAGATGTTTTGCAGTTTAGTTCAAGTAATTTTTAAGACTTTTACATGACCTGCAAACACCTCAAGCTTGTTAAATAGCAGATAGCTTTTCATTTCATGAATTAAAAAACTACTGCAAGATTTAGAGTGATACCTGCAAAGATACCATTGATGGCATTAAAGAATCAGTCAGTGAAAAATGGTCTGATTCTGACGACAAAGTGAAAAAGCTGCTGACTGACAAACTACAAAAAAAAAAGCTGAAAAACTGAGTTAGAGCGGGCGCATATTACTGGAAAGTTTTCTCCATCCTTCACCAGGCTCAATGTCAACAAGTAAAGACAAACTGCAATATCATTTAGGGAGCTACTTATCCCACTCACCTTCGTAAGCTCTATATTTTACAAAAAAGGTTTTGCAGAATTGCCACATTTAGCAGCAGGACAGAACACTCCCTCTCTTCAATCAGCTCAATATTCTATACATTTTGAACATAAATATACATTAGACTTGTATTTTTCTGCTTTGTTTCCCTTACCTTGTTCAATCCTCTGAACAGCCACACAGGTGTGTTTTCAGTTCATCTGGCTGATTAGACCTCTGCTCAGGACTAACTGAGTGACATCTTCCTGAGTCTCCTGTTAGCTTTGTTGAACCTGGTAGGGCGGGACAAGTTACACCTTAATCATTGTTATTGGTAGATGAAGATTTGTGACCTGATAAACTCCCATCAAAGCTCAGCAGAGGTGTAATCAGCCGGAATAACTGAAAACACCTGTGTGGGTGTTCAGAGGCTTTAAATATTTTTCCAGCCTAACTGTTATGTACATAACTATAATACGAAATACGCCATATGGTTACACCTCCCAGTGTTTTGTACTGTGCTCTGTCAATTCTCTATTAGATATAAGGGGGCTCAGCTATGGAACAGTTATATTCAGACTCAACAGACTCATACACACACATAGGTTACATATGCAAACGCACACACTCTCGCTACATTATTTAATGTTTTTACTTGATTTATGTTGCCTGCTTTATGTTTGCTTGTTTGCTTACTTTTGTTGATGACATTACTTTTGTATTTGCTTATATTGCGTATTGAGGTGAGATTCCTTTTAGCCACTTAGCCACTAGGTTTTTTGAAGTCTCACCTGCACTACTCGCTACTTTTCTTCTATTGTTGTGTTTCTGCTGCTTTGTTTTAGTGTGTAAATAAATCAAAATCACTACCCAAAGTCAGGAGGAGGCCGGAAAATTTGCTTAATCTGCGGTGGTCAGACAGTATGTCTTTTACATGGCACGACAGTCATAAATTGTGGTCATTTAATCACTCGTGGAGAGTGGAGGTGGGAGCTCGTCCAGTCACGTACGTGCAAATGAGTTTGCTCAGTGGCGACGGTGCCTCGTCTTATCGTGTGTTTTTAATCAAATCGGGTCCACATGTTCAGCCAGCCTCTTGGTTCAGCAACAGTATTCCAGCAGTGTTGGACCGGCCATCTGGAGTGATGGGAGTTGTCCTGGTGGGCCAGAAGTTTAAGCAACATCCATATGGAAAGTCAAAAACCATCACATGCTGCTTGATCCTGAATTAGTCTGGTCGGCTTCATCCAGATGTGCTTAATGAAATCATTGTATCTCATGGCCCGTTTCTTTCTGTTGGAATGAGCAGAACTGTTGTCCGTCAAGGTCAATATCAAGGATACAGTATGATTGGGCTCATTTCTCAAAATATAATATGTCTTTCTGTAAAACCTCAACATATGTTGCCTTCAGGCATCCATATCCTTATACAACAGTTTGTATGATATCTTATAAAAAGTTATTAGTTTAGTTACTATTAGTATTAGTTTTCCTATGAATGTCCAGCAACACGTGACACACGTGTCAATTTTCGCTCGTTACATGCATATAGTCTTTTCAAAATAACTTGTCTTGTCTGTGTCTGCGCCTGTTAAAAAAAAAATCAAGTTGAGCAAAAATAGTCAGTATAAAAAAAGGATGAATATGGGATAGTATGGATTTTGACTGATCTGAGACATGCAGTGTAGGTCTGTGTGCATATACAGTAGGCCTATGTGTCAGTGTGTTCTTTCTTTATGTGAGATTAATGAGTTTCTCTACTGAGTCACTCACATCCCTCTTGTTGATCAGAGGCCGTCACTGAACGTCTTTCATCTGTAGTCCATTTCCTTTTATTGCGTCACATATAAATTAACAGCCGACTCATCAGAAGAAAGGATGTGGATGTGAAGAGGTCTGGACTGAAAAAGCTGCCATTAACCAACATTAGTGACCTGGAGAGGTTAGAAGAAAGAGAGAGGGAGCCAAGGAAAGGACAGCCAGGACCTATTTTCTCATACTGTCCCAGTATGTAACACAGTACAGAATACATAGGCAGAGAGACTGTAGTTGAATCAATGACGTTGCCCCACACTTTAACACTTCTTGATGTGGCTTCACTCCCACATTGCTGTTACTTTTCGTCATACAGACAACAGCCTCACTGTGATGAAGCCTGTTGCTGTGTTAAGCTGTGGATAATGCACTAGTGAACTAACTAATTGAAGGCCTCTGACTGATGGTGATGTTTGCTAATGAAGCCTATAAGCCTGTAGGTCCAGACTTCTGATTCATGTTCAGCCATTTAATCTGTAGCGTGATCATTCATTGCTGTTTCCACCAGTCTACTAATGATTAACTAACGACTAATCAGAACTAAAAAGGTGGGATTAAAGAGGACTAATCATGAAAAACTCATTCATTTGGGTATCTTGAGTGCCTACCAAACCATAAACTGAAATAAGTCCACCCAGTCCCTTCCTATGTCACATGCAGGCTCATTAGAATATATCGCCCACAGCTTTGAACTACCTTTACAAAGGTGCACCATATTTTTACCGGAAGCCAGTCACATCAGACTGGGTTTTTCAGGAGGGGGAGTTAAATAGAGGGTGAATACAGGTAGATTCAGACAGCATGAGGAAAATAATGTGTTTTTGAACATTAAAGTATGTAAACATAATCTAGAAGAAACATGAAAAATGACATAGGTGGGACGGATACATTAATCGCTACAGATTGGTTAGGGTACAACAAAACAAATAACCCTTCTTTCTCCCAACAAGATATCAGTTAGCATGAACACAATGTCAGGACGAATGAAGTGAAACAAAACGGCAATTTAGTTTGATTGTCAGGCTACTAAAACTGTCCACTAAAGATCAATGTACAGTTGGATTTGAAAGATTTTACCACCATTTGTTGGTAAATAAGTATTAGATATTGTAAGTAAGGAATGGTAATAAGAAGCAGCCAAAGTAAACATGCAGGCAACATGTGCTCATTACATTATGAATCTAAAGCCTCCAACAAATCATTGAGACAAGAGACATCTTTTACTGTGTCATTCTTGTCACATGAAAATCCAACAATAAAGAAATTCAGCAAAGGAACTACTCTCTGGATCCTTCTGTCTCCGTCTGGGGCAAGAGCTTTATCCCCAGTGACAGCTGTCCGCTCATCACCTTGTTAAGGACAATGGGGGAGAGAGAGAGGGGAGTGGGGGGTGGTTGGGGTGGGGGGGTTTGGGGATCATTTTCTCTTTATAGCAGCAGATATTCTGTTTTACGGTGAGATAAAATAGATCTGTAATGAAGGGGATAAAAACTGTTGATTCTAACCTACTTAGAGCACCAGAAAAGTCTGGAAGACAACTCAAATAGTGTTGTGTGAATTGTTAATCACAGATAAATAGGCTATATTCACTTGTAAATATAGTCTAAAACTCCGGCCATCCGTTGGATTAGCCTTTGTAAATCCCATTTGGAGAACGAAGGGAATCTGTGCCAGAACTGGGTTTAAAAGTGACACTGAGACGGACAAAGTGACGTCAGATTAACGAGAGAGATCGAAGGAATGAAAGAGGGTGAATGAGAGAGGGGGCCTTATTGAACAGATCCACACATGAGCCAGCATCCTGACTCACTGGCCCAGTTTATCTTCTTACGCAACAGGCCAGTGGAGTCCATTCACCCTCTCTCTCCTCTCAACACTTGCTCCGAGGAAGGGCAGATGGGGGGAGTGAGAACTTTTAGAGAGTGGAGGGCGAAAGGGAGGGCAATGGGGTGCAGCTGCAGATAAGCAGAGGGGAAAGGACGGATGAGGAAGGACTCTAGTGGAGGAGAGATGGAGGCCACACTGTAGGGCTTTGCCATCATCCCTGCGTGGTTGCTAAGGGAACCAATTATTTGTCGTCAAGTCTCTTCACACCGACTCTTCCTGTCATACACACTCTTTATTTCTCTTCCGTTTCCTTTCCGCCTTCTGTTTTAAAGCTGCCTCTCCTCAGCAAGAGAACGAGTTCAGCCGGAGTCTGTCTGTCAGAGAGAGAGAAAGAGAGGAAGAGAGGGGGGAGCTGTTGAATGGTCGCAGGTCCCAGCTGAGTGTAATTCAAGGCCCTGTCATTTATCCGACAGAGGACGAGTGGATTATCTCAGTGTCCTTGACCCACTATACCCCCACTTTGTAGGCTGGCATAGAAAACTAAAGGGTAGATGGATAGAGTGGGTGGATAGGACCCAGTGTGATGGTGGGCTGGCTGGCACAGAGAGACAATAATGGAGTCATTGGCAAGCTGTTATATAATCTCTCTGAATCTGCATTTAAAACAAAGATTTTGCCCTTGTTGTGTGGTTTTGGTTGCTTAAAGGCCGAGACCAGAGAGTACATCTGTCCAAAATAGTAGTAAAAACACCACATTTCCACCAACAAATGTAACTGTAACTGAACCTCAAAGACAAATCTGCCCCAAGCTGGTGCTGGGTCATACCACTGCCCTGCTCTTTACCCGCAGTAACAGGCTTCGTATACATATTTAGGTTTGGGGTTTATTTACTCTTAAAAACAGGTGTTTAAACATTGAAACTGGATGTAATCATGAACATTCTTGCTTTATAGTCACGCTGGGTGATAATCCAGAAACAGCGCTGCATTAAAAAATGCATGGGGCTTCTTTGGTGAGGGCGCGTCGCTGCAGGTACAGATTGGAAGAGGAAACGTGATCCAGGGAGTCCAGTTTGAGTAACAGAGCCATGAGTTTGAAAGCCTATCAGACACCAAAAGAGCGGTTTATGTTACTGTGAGGAAAAATCTGACAACTCTGCAAAGTTTTCATGACAGTTATTGTTAAATTGTCAATTTGGGCTGTCAAGTGCTAAAAATACGTAATCGCGATTAATCGCACGATTGTCCATAGTTAATAATGATTAATCACAAATTAATCACACATTTTTTATTTGTTCAAAATGTACCTCAAAGGGAGATTTGTCAAGTATTTAATACTCTTATCAACATGGGAGTGGGCAGATATGCTTGCTTTATGCAAATGTATGTATATATTTATTATTGGAAATCAATTAACAACACAAAACAATGACAAATATTGTCCAGAAACCCTCACAGATACTGCATTTAGCATAAAAATATGCTCAAATCATAACATGGCAAACTCAAGCACAACAGGTAACAACAGCTGTCAGTGTTCCAGTGTGTCAGTGTGATGACTTGACTATGACTTGCCCCAAACTGCATGTGATTATCATAAAGTGGGCATGGAGACTCGTGGGTTCTACTCATTCTACCCATAGAACCCATGTGTCATTCACATATCTTGAGGTCAGAGGTCAAGGGACGTCTTTAAAAATGGCCATGCCAGTTTTTCCTTGCCAAAATTTAGCGCATGTGTGGAGCGTTATGTAACCTCCTTTGCGACTGTACCAGTTTTTATGCCTTTAGGCCGTCCGTCTGCATGTACATACATCTGTCCGGTCCATTCTTGTGAATGCGAGTGAACGAGTGAATTTCTTCAAATTTGGCACAAATGTCAACTTTGACTCAAGAATGATTCAATTTTCGTGGTCAAGGGTCAAGATCACTGTGACCTTACGTCTGTCCCATTCTCGTCATATAACAGGAACGCCTTGAATTAATTTCTTCAAATTACACATAAACGTCCACTTGGATTTAAGGATGGCCTGATTCGATTTTGGTTGTCAAAGGTCAAAGGTGAAGGTCACTGTGACCTCATAAAATAGGTTTTTGGCCATAACTCAAAAATTCATACCCTAATTATGGCAATTTCACACAAATGTATAATAGGATGAAATGATGGAGTGATGACATTTTGGGCAGACATTGATGTAAACTGCAACTTGACTGGTTGGTGGATACATACAACTGCGAGGCGGCAGTTCTAGTTTATACAGTGCTAATGTTGTCTGAACAGGTTCCCTTTGAATTTCTTTATACCACTCAAAGAAAATGACATACTTTACAAACATTCAAATTCAAGTTGTCTCATGCAGTTTCAGTACAACCACATAATCTGTTACTGCATGCCTGAAAATTCCACACCACCACTTTTGTTGAAAAATGCGGCTGACACTCTTTCATAAGAAAACTGTGTCACTACTCGCAGTGTAAACGTAACCGCAAACAATGACACAGGAAATGTAACGGAACAGATGTGGATATCAAGACATTAGTAAGAGATGCACGAGCAGTGAGACAGCAGTAACTGTAACAGTGACAAACAAGTGAGGTATGAGTTGGTGTCTGCAGTAACCTGTGTGACCAGTGTGTTTCAGCCTGTATTGAGAGTGCGTAGGCTTATGTTTTTGTGTATTGGAGGGGGTGATGTGGTGGAAGAATGGGGGGGGGGGTTGCTGTGTGCTGACAGCTGGCTTCTATAAATAAATGTCGCAGGCAGGGGGGAGACACAGGGGTGGAGAGACAAAGAGCGAGAGAGCTGGGAAGAGGACGGGGGAGAGGACGAGGGACTGATACAGATGTACTGAGGGACTTAAAAGAATGTGGTGAGTGTCCTGAGCTCCGGTCATGACTTACCGAACACACACCACATGTCACCGCAGTCTCAACCAATCAGCAGCCCTGGGTGGGATCATGTGCCCCCTTGCATCCGCCTATCTTCTTCTTCATGTGTCACGGCTTGAGGACCACAAAGTCTGTTGCCGTTACATTTGATCTCCCATCAGTGTTGCCCTGTCAGCTTCCTTCCCCGTCTTCTTTTGACTCTCTTGTGTGTCATGCAGGGAATCCATCAAATCCAGAAAACAGCAGAGGAAGAGATATAAGAATGAGGCAGAGGGAAAGAAAGAGGAAAAGAATGAAAGTGAGATGATAAACAAGAGATAAAAGACTGTACCGGTGTCGTGTTTTTTGTCACATGGACAGGAAAAGTATCAGACATAAAGAGTTTTTGGTTTCTGTGACTTTCTGAGAACACACGCGACTCTCCTCCATTAATTTGTCATGTAGTTGGTCACTGAGCCCTGTCGTATCATATCCTGTAGACTAGCTGCTTGGTAACAAGTGACTGAGATGTACTGTATCACTGACACCGGCAACTTTCACTTTCCCGCCTCCTATTACACCATTTCATTGCCTACCAAAGTGGTGCATGTGTGTGTGTATGGGCTGGATTTAGTTTCCTTACTTGGCAACGCAAAGACGCACTGAACACCTGCCTGTCTTACTGCTTACTTGTCATTCTGCACGTCTTTGTAACTCAATGGTTATGATTCAGAGTTTCTGCGGCCACAATGGAGATAGAAGGTGGGAGTGAGGTGTCAGCGAGATCACGGAGGTGACGGAGGAAGATAACGTGGCCCCAACTAACGAGTAGGTGGGGCCATCGTGTTATCAGGCTGCATCAGGAAGTCAGGAGCCTTCTCTCTGACTTCCTCTATTTCTGCTTGCATAGCAAACCATAAGCAGACTTGTAAAAGACATGTTTCTGTGGGCAGACCAGTCCCGTGGTTGTAATGTACTGTAGTTTACTGGTTATGTGTCAGGAAGAGAGCGACATACAGAGAGGAAGAGAGTGCATGTGTGCATATGTGAAAACGACATGTGCTGTATCTGTATAGCGTCTAAACAACATCCTGATACTGTCTGGCAACAGGCCAGTAGTTATCTTACGTCTTAATAGGGTCATCTTACACTTTCTAATAAATGAATAAAAAAATCATGTGTTTATTCTTGAACGTACAGAGCACTGGTTCCCAACCTAGTGGTCCCGCCAAAGCTTCATGGGGGGTTGCAAGGCCTTCTTGATTTTAAGGGTCTTAGGCAACTTTTTTTTTTTTAAAATATACAGTTGGCCTATGTCTCAGCATTTCATTAATTACTGTGAAGAAAACTAAATGAAATTGTTATTTTTAAAGTTGAAATATAAACTAAAAACAAATCTCTCTGTTAAACAGCCTCATCCTGCATTAGAAACATACACAGTGAAAACAACCAAAGAGAAAACACAGAATTTGTCAAAAAAAGAAGCCTGTTAAGTATGAATGATTGTTAAAAATGAAAAAAAATACACAATATAGACAGAGATTTGTATTAAATGTCCCTTAAAATGACAAGAAAACTCATCTGATGCAATATTCACAGGAAATAATCTGCTCAAATCTCATCCAAATCGCTTGTTTTACACAGATATCCTGCAGTTGTTGCGTTCACTATTTGGGTTAATTGTACAGTTTATCAGTTGTTCTGTACTGTTATTGTTTGGCATTGAATATAATATGAAATATCCATAAATATGTCATTTAGTCAGGGGTCATCAGTTTACTCAATGATAGAAAAGGGGCCCTTTAAGGAAAAGGCTGGGAACCACTTGTGCAGAGGATGTTGTCAGTCTCAAAACCATCGACGAGCTTCTCCGTTTCAAAAATATACCATTGGTTTGAACTTTGTGCACAAGGATACAAGCATGCTGTTCATGTGATGCATGTTTGGTAGTTCAACTGTTTATTATAAAGACACAATGTACACACTATCCTCTCAATGTCTTCATTCTTACTTCCTTTTAGACCCGTTTGTTTTCTGCAGCCAGAAAGTTTATTAGTTCAGAAAAATGTGCCCAAGGTTGTTGCAACAATTACAATTCCTTGAAAAACATCTGTGGTCCAACTGGCCAAAATATTTGAGTCTTTGCAAAGAGACAGTGTTTTTTTTCTCTCTCAGCCTTTACATCATGGAACAACAGAAATCTTTGAGATAAAACCAAAGAGACCAAATGATTTCAGCTCAGAAGCCACAACAATGTAAAGAATCCATGTAGTGGATTGTTTGCAGTTGAGAGCCTTGTATTGAATTTCACTATTCTGTAAAAGAACACCGTCTAAATGAATGACTTGTTATTGTGTCTAAAGGACCTCCCAGCAGTTCACATGCCTAAAGAAGCAGCTAAATTAATTCAGAGTGTGACTTCCTCCCCTCCGTCTGACTGTGGTTCTCCTCTGTGCTCTGTCCCTGCAGCCTCTAGCACAGTGGTGCAGGCTGCTGCCCAAAGATGCTGCCAAGATGCCGGAGAGCGCGTGGAAGCTGGTCTTCTACACCATGTCGTGGTCATATAGCACCTACCTGCTCTTCTTCACCTCCTACACCTTTTTCCATGACCCGCCCTCTGTCTTCTACAGTAAGATACACAACAGCAGTGTGAACGGATAATCATAATCATGTAAAGATCGTTTATTTAGCAGTTTGAGCAAGTCCTCTCTGGGATCTGCTAATTGAATGACTGACTCCTCATCACGTTAAAAGAAAAGGGCTCCGCAATAATTCAATATGATAATTTATTGTCTTTCAATGGATTTGTATCGTGATGAAATCATATATTGAGATGTTGTGATACAGGTCGTCTAAATGAATGACACAGTAAGCACACACTAACTCAAATATCTCGAAAATCTGATCATTTTCTGACATTTTATAGACCAAACAACTAATCGATTAATCGAGAAAATAATCAACAGATTAATCGACATTGAAAAGCCCTAATTTAATTCACCCAGGAGTGTACAAAAATAGGCTTTATTTATTGAATTAGCAGAAAACCTGATATATCGTGATATATATCGTTATCGAGATATGAAATGACCTATATCGGGATAGAAGATTTTGGCCATATCGCCCAGCCCTAGTTTAAATAATCTGTCAGTATTTAATATGTTGAATTGAAATTCCTTGTCAGTGTTTGAAGCTAGTCCATATTAGATGAATACTGAAAAAAAGCAGTTTAATAGTATTGTAGCCATTTTCTTTCCTAACCTCTCAAGGAGCTGAAGTCATTTTAATCTAATGAAACAGCAAGCAGCACGCCTTAATCCTATAGAGACTCTGTGGGGGTAAAATGCCACTCTGAGTATTCAAATTGAGAGATATTTATAGCATTGCAAACTGGATATACAGTCTGGTGGTTCATGCATATTCTGAGGCTTGAATTAATCACTCTTACCTGTTATCCAATCATCAGTCATCAGCTGTTATTGATACAAAACCCCCCAAACTTATTTTTATAGCAATCAACAGGACATAAATTAAATTACAATAATTCAAAATAGAGCAAAGTTTTCTGATAGGATACATTATGTTTTGCACTTATTACCTACATAATTGTACCTAATGGATGACTATCTGCACTGCTAATGGAGGATGGATGTGACGTCTTTTATGGTCTCTTTGCCTCCTCCATCAGACATGGAGGTGTCAGGGTTCCGGTCGAACTCCATCACTGTGAGTGGAGCGAGCAAAGGCTGGTTGACAGTGCCAGGTTCATCTTTAATAGCTACATCACCTCTAATAGCTGTCAGCCTGAGATGTGTACAGAAGCAGCAGAGTACTGTAATGTGGCTGGACTGTTAGGGAAAGAGAGAGAGAGAGAGAGAGAGAGAGAGAGAGAGAGAGAGAGATGTGAAGCTAAAAAGAGAAGAATTTATTTGGAGAATTAGGAGAAATCAAAGTAGCACAGAAGCGAGGAGGGGTCTGAAGAGAAAAGAGAGGAAAAAAAAAAAAGCTTCAGTCTCCAGGAGAGAAAATAAAAGTCTCCAGTTCCCATGCCTCCTCTTGGCAGCTCTTCTGTTGTGATCCATCTAGCAGCCTTCTCCTCAATGTTTAATGACGGAAGGTCCAATCAATAAACATTACACACGGCCCGAACGTAACCCCATCCCACCAGAGACAAACCTTACTCAAACATCGGAGGAGAAAGTTTCCGTCCAACATCTGATAGGTTTCAGAGACAGCTTAGCCGAGCAGCCTTAACGTACATTTGGCCTGTTTCGCCTGTGGTACTTTAGAAACCCTCTTTAATTCCCCCGAGGTTAAACCTGATCCCTCCAGCCTCCTTCACATACTAACTACCCCAGCTGACCCTTCACATTTGGTACCCCGCCCCAAATGGCCAATGTCCAGATGGTTATATGTGTGTATATAACAATGATCCCACAAGATGAATCCTTTATTACTTCTCTGTGTGTCAGTCCTTTATAGTGTGGCAGATCACTTCTATGTCTTTCAATTAAAGATAAACATTTTTTATTAAAATTTGGACAAACCTAGTGGAGACAAATTAATTGTTAAATGGAATATTTAAATAAAAAATTGAAATAGAATAATTGGCACATTTTGCATAAGTTTGATGCAAATGTTTTCACCTTAAAAATTATATGATTAACCATTTAAAAATAAAAAATTTTTCTCCAGCCTCCACAGTCATTTGTAATCTGAAATGTGTTAGAAATTGCTGAATTACGCTTAACTTTGTATCAAAATATCCTGGTTTTAATTCACATTGTTTGAGAGTTTTTTGAGACTTGTTAACACTTGACGGAGAACTTCCTCCTCCACATGACTTGCACTGATAAGCAGCGAGTCTGAAGTCAATACATCTGTTGGCATTAACGGTTTTCATCTCTATGACGGTTGCGATACAATCACCTCTTTCTGTTTTACTGTGTGAGCCAACAGTCTGAAAACATCAACTAGAAATAACAAGAAGAAAGATAATACAATTACAATACGTACAAGAAAGCTCACAGAGAGTGCACACATCTCTGCCAAAGGCTGCATAACTCTCTACATGTATTTTAATAATACAAAATGTTTAATTTCTAATCTTTATCAAAATGCATATATTGATAGCAAATTATGGTGACTGACTGATGGCGGCCATCATTTTTACAAGGACTGTTGTGTTGTATGGATGACATGTGAAGTCACTGACTTATGGCTAGTTAAATGCATAATGTTGCTGTAGTGCCACCTATAGACAGAATGTCATCACATTTATTCAGGCTACAACATAAAGTAAAACGGTATGGCAGACTCATCCACATATTTCATATATCAAGTTTTATAGGAGAGTTGATGAAATAGCATAGCATAGCATCACATAGTATGCAAAAACAAGTGAACGCTCACTGATATACAGTACCAAGGCTGGTGTCAGCTGCTAGGTGATTGTAATCATGGTCCGTGGTCCTGCGTCGGTCTGGGGCTCATTCACATGAACAGAGAAAGGAAAATACCTCTGGATTCAGCTATTAGTGCATTTTTAGGAACTAATGATTTAAATAAGGGCTATTCAAGTGTTCGTACTGAGAAGTTGATTTACCTCAAAAAAAATTATCCGCTGATTTACAGACGTCTCTTTCAAGATGTAAGTCTATGGGGAATAGTCTTTTTGGGCCCAATGGCATCACATGACGGACACAGAAGATGTTGTACTGCTGTTTGGTGACTACGAAAATTTGCTTCAAACCCTGGCGCTCTTCCTCGGGGCTTGAAACCAGAAAAATAAAATAAAATAAGAAATTAATAATTACAGAAAAGAAATGTGGTAATGATATATTATTGATAATGAACCTATCCTTGTATCAAATATACTTTAACTACATAATAATAATGAGTTAATGAAAATATAAAAATATAAGATGCATTCAAGTAATGATTTAAATTATAAAGAAAAATGATTTGAAAATTAAAAAAAACATGTAAAACACCCCCCCAAAAAAACATATTGAATAAAATGTATATAAATAATAAACACACATATCTGTCTGTTTATTTCCGAGGTCAAAGGCAAACAGTACAAATAAATGTCATCATTTGACAGTTAATGATTAATTTTGCAGTAAAAGCTGACATCCTTAATGTATGTGCAGTATCAGTCCGTAACCTCTCGTTCCTGTTTCTCCAGACTGGCAGAGCGGTATGTCAGTGCCTGCAGACATCGCCATAGCCTACCTGATCCAGGGCAGCTTCTACGGACACTCCATCTATGCTACAGTCTACATGGACGCGTGGAGGAAGGACTCTGCTGTCATGGTGGTGCACCACATCATCACGCTGGCACTCATTAGCTTCTCCTACGCCTTCAGGTACTTCTGACTAATTTAATGTGTTTGTCTGTTTTTGACCATTACAGGTTTTGGATGAGCATAAAATGTCCTACCATTCAGTTTATATCATATTACCACATCAAGCCACATGATGGAGCACAGAGTCATATGTGTGATGAATTAAACTTTGGTCATTGTAGTACATTAACACACTATCAGCACTCACAATAAATCCAAAATAACAAATTACTTGGTTCGTTTGCTTTAAATATTTCAGGTTGAACCACCCAAACATTAGCACTGAAACACTAATATAATACAGAACAGTGTATGCACATAATGCTCTCAGCTTTCTCTCTGCAAATTAAAGCCTCTGAACACCCACACAGGTGTTTTCAGTTATTGTGGCTGATTAGACCTCTGCTCAGGTTGAAGGTGGGCCGGAGCTTTGATGGGAATTTATTCTGTCACAAATCTTCATCTACCAATAAAGGTGTAACTTGTCCCGTCCTACCAGGTTCAAGTAGCTAACAGGAGACTCAGGAAGATGTCACTCAGTTAGTCTGTACACGCTCACACAATCCGGAGAGGTCTAAGAGGTCTAATCAGCCAGATTAACTGAAAACACCAGTGTGTCTCTCTCGGCCCACTGAGCAGCTCTCGTTCTTCGGAGGCAGACCATTAAATTAGCGAAATAAAATGACAAATATCGCCCAAAAAAAATCACCCCAGAAAAACAACTGCCGATGTACTCAGCCAATTGCAGATAGCCGATATATTCGTCCAATTGCTCAATGCTAATATTCACCTTATGTACCGTGTGTTCCCTGCCCCTCAGATACCACAACGTAGGGATTCTTGTGTTGTTCCTCCACGACATCAACGACATCCAGCTGGAGTTCACCAAGCTCAACATCTACCTGAAGTCCAGAGGAGGAGGCTATCACCTGCTCAACGACGTGCTGTCCAACATGGGCTCCGTCAGCTTCAGCATCACCTGGTGAGGCTCAACAAACACAAAGAAACACACACATGGTCTTAGATTGTCAGGTTAGACTAGTCTAATTAAGCCTGTCTGTTGCATAAATACTAAGACTGACTTAATTTGAGGTTGGAAAGTTAGCCACCTCTCCCCCTGGCTAAGCCTGAGGTCAGAGCTTTGTTGCAAACAATCTGTTTGAAAGTCAGTTAGCTAACTATTTCAACTCTTTATCCTATGGATGTATTAAGAGAACCGGATACAGCGTTGGAGGTGGGCTCCTGTTCTTTCCTATGAGAGTTGCTCAGGGGAGCATGAAGCCAAAATGGCTTGACTGCCAAGTGACAAAGTACCTGGATCATCCGGCGAACTTCAGCATCCACTGGTGCCATAGAGCAGGCGCAGTAGCGTTTCCTTTAACTCCGCCTCCCAGCCTGCTGTCTAGTCTCGGACTGCGGCTCATTCACATGAATGGTGGAAGGAAAATAACTCTGGATTCGGCTATTGGTGCATTTTACAACTTTTAGGACCTAATGATTTAAATAAAGGCTATTCAAGTGATCGTACTGGGAAGTTGATTCATCCTAAAAAAAAAATGTAAATCTATTTGTCTTCTGTGAGGTGTCTTTTCACCCGTAACAGCAACAGGCTATCCATCTAAGTCAGTTTTACATTAGTCACTCATAGGGAAGCTTTATGCAACGGGTACATTTAAGTGTCTATAGCAAGTCTGACATCAAATTATATCTAAGACAAAGACTAGGTCTATTTTTATGCAACTGGCCCTTGGTCTCCAGTCTTGACAGATTTTCATCATATTCATGAAGATACTGGAGATGAATAGATGTGAGTTTCTATGTCTGGTTTCTATTGTCTCTCTCAGGTTCTGGTTCCGTCTCTACTGGTTTCCTCTCAAAGTGCTGTACGCCACATGTGTGTCCAGTCTCCAGTCTGTCCCCAACATTCCCTTCTACTTCTTCTTCAACACTCTCCTCCTGGCGCTGCTGCTCATGAACATCTACTGGTTCTTGGTGAGGACACACAGGTTTATTAATTCAAACCTAGAAAGCATTGATGGTCAATGTTTGTTTTGTCACAACAATAACACAATCTGACCTCTGTGTGTGTCCTGCTTCCTCCCCTGTTCTGTTTAGTTCATTGTGGTTTTCGTAGTGAAGGTGCTAAAGGTGAAGGAGGTGAACGACGTCAGGGAGTACGAGGACGAGGACGGCAGCAAGGCGGCAGCCGGCCTGCTCAGAGAACCTCGGGCAGAAAACAACGAGGATGATGCTGGACATCACAACTCTGCCCAGGGGTGAGCTAACACCAACAGACCCTGGCATTTATTTAATCTGACTGAGAGACCTCAGCTCAGGGTGGAAAAATACTACCAGCCAACTGCTGGCAGGTTGTCACTGTAAATGTTGAGTTTGAAACCAAACCAGCAGTCTAAGGTGCTATTTGTAAAATTTCCACATCAATAAATCATTAGTTTTAAGACAGGTCATTAAAGGGCGGGTACATCTGCTTTCTTTTCTGTTTTTTTCAAATGGAAATGCCCACTCAGCCATTGCAAAAAGCTGTGACGTAGGTCAGTAAAGTCAGCTTCTGTGAGGCCTGTTGCTGCGTTTTTTACACCAGTGTTAAGTTCTAATGCTAGGAGATAGAACTGGGCTTTACCAAAATAAATATTCATAAATAAACATATTTTAAAGTTTATTTTATATGCACACATAGCCAGATGACAAAACTAAGAGTCTACAGCCATGCAAGCAGCTCTGTGAGACTATACTCTGGCACAGCGGTGCTTTGAGCTAAATGCTAACATCAGTATGCTAACATGCTCACAATGACAATGCTAACATGCTAATGTTTAGCAGGAGTAATATTTACCTTGTTCCCCATTTTAGTTTAGTGTGTTAGCATGCTAATATTGGCTAATTAGCACTATGCATTATGAATATTTCATAAACAAACATGTTTTAAAATGTATTTTATATGCACACATTGCATGCTAACATTTGCTAACTAGCACTGAACAAAAAGTACAGCTGAGGCTGATGGGAATATTAGTTGCTAGCATGGCTAATTAATATTTCTCAGTATAAATATGTTCTGATAAGATAATTGAACTTGTCAGCGTAGGCTCTGTATATCTAAAAAATAATAAACACAGTCCTTACAACAGTTTAAATGTGCTTAATACATTGAACTCTTGCTTACAATGAGAGGCTGGTCTCTACATAGTATGACCACACTTTTGTTTCAGTTGACAACCAAATTCTGTGTTACATAAAACCCGCGATTCTACAAAAAAGTTGGAGCTTTTCTGTCGAATCATGGCATTAATGTAGTGTGACGCCTCTCCTGCTGTCCTGGAGGCTGCCCTGGCTGACCTCGTCAGCTGGTCATTAGCTTGATTACGCTCACCTGGGCCTTCCAGGCTATGACAGCTGGTCCGTTAGCTCACTGTCTCTCATTTCCTACAGCCACATCCACCCTGTACTGTATTGTTGCCTTTTGGCTTTGCACCTTTAACACCTCCACAGCACACATCCATGCATGTCTTTCATTGCTGGCTTTGCTGATCAACACACTCCATTGTTTGCTTGTGTTAACTGTAGTTTAATAGTTTTAAGTATAACCTTGTGTGGACTCCTTTTTGTCACATTCCCTAAGCCAGTTTGTGGCAAATGGGGATTCGTTTGGCATGCAAATTTTCAGATTTCAGATGTACAGCTGAAAGTGTTTTTGGTATTTTTCTCTTGTTTGTTTAGTTAATTTTGTGGAGTTAATTTTGGTGGATGACTATCAAAGCCACTGCCATGAGTTTGATACCTCTTAATCAATTAATTACCACCTTCTTCTGTTCTAAAAAGTCAGTTTTGGCTGGTAAAATGGTGTTTTTTATCAATTTTGTTGTCAGTTATTGTAGCCAGTGGACACAGTGTATTTTCTTAAGCCATCCTAGCATTTTTTGTAATTATAATAATAATTATTCCCCTACAAGAGGTGATTGAGTAGAATAATATTGAGATTTACAAATTGTTTGCTTCTACTTCCAAAGACACCATTGTGTTAGGTAATGGTGGTCTCTACTAATCGGAAAAAAAGTACTCAGCACATTGCAATAGTGAGCTTTAAACAAGAAAATGCTAACTTGACTAAAACCAGAGTATATCTGTTTGTGCCTTTTATCTGAACTCATGGATTCATCTGTCTTTATCTGAGGAGCCGCCTATAGCCTCCTGGCTGACTGTCATGTGTACCTCTATCATCTGCTGCTGATTATCAGGGTAGCCTTTGACCACTGATACTCTGAAGACCCTGAAACTGCTGATATCTATTCATATATATCACAGAAAAAAACAACTGACACTGTCTAAACTGTTGTGTTTTGGTGCTATCCAAAGATTTTATAACTTAGGTAGGCACTTTCTCCTCTCCGATGTTCAGGTGTAGATGCAGAAAGAGCCCACAGAGCTTGTGTAACTAGCGGCCCTCACAGGTAGATAGGATCAAAGAGCCTGCGACCAGATGGAGATGTGATTATGTGGCACTCCTTATCTGCCTGGCCTTGACCACTGCTGATATCCTCTCTGCCTGCTAATGCCTCACACCTGCTGATCACCTCACCTGACAAGCTAATACTCAGTTCCCATCCAGTCATTCGCTCTCAGTTCCCTGACTCTGGCCTGTTGTCTCTCTTTGCAGGAAGCATGTGCAGAACGGGGTCACCAAAGAGAAGCATCTATAACAGGCTCTCCATCGCCACCACCTGGCACCGGGCTACAAGTACAAGCGAGACAAGACGCCCTCCTTGGACGGCTCAAAACGTGGCTGAAGGGGAATAGTGTCACAAAAAGAAAAAAGGGAAGGAAAATAGCAAGTTGGGCTGCAATGGGTTTTTACTCTTTTTATTTGTTTTAGAACATTTCATTTCATGGCTGTTTTTTTTTTTGTTTGTTTTTATTAGAGCACTGTGAATGTTATTTCAGGTGACTTTTTTGTCTTATTGTTGCTAACTTTACATTTGATAGATTCAGTAGAAACAAAAACCAGTTTGAGTGAGAGTTGGACGGTGATTGTCACGTACAGGGTGTCGTAATCATTGCCATCACCCTGATCGGCGCCGCAGCACCCAGACAAGGAAATGGTTTATAGGCCTGTAGTGGTTCTGTAGACATTTAGACCAACAGTTGGTAAACAAGCAATATGCTAATTCAATAGGGGTGAGCTGCGTTTGTCGTCAGTGAAATAATGAATTCCTTTGTCCTTTAACCTCCGTCCATCTTCTCTGACGCAAGACATGAAGAGAAAAAAAAAAAATCCCAATTCAAATGGGAAACATTTGTCCTTAGTATCATTTTTCACGGCTGCAGCGATGCAGGAGAGCCCGCCTGGCATCGTCTGCCGCCGTTTCACCACATGTATTGATTTTCATATCATTGCACAAGTCAGTGGTGGCAACCGCGCAGCTCTGGCGTCCATTAGTTTGAACTGAAAAAAGCCACATTGTTGGTGTGTGTAGGTATGTGCGTGTGTTAGGTGTTTCAGGATGGATGTAGCCGAATCTTTTAAAATCCTTCACAACATTTCACCTCTTAGTTTTGATTTCTTTTTACATTTTTATCTCTTGTAATGACGATCAACGGATTGGAAATATTTAATTGTATAGAAAAAGCTTCTTTTTTTCTGTCTTTCCTACGTGTGTTGCAAAGCATCTGTTGCTGCACTGATATGAAGGCGTACAAGCTGGTTGCTGGTTTAATGACAGCAAATAGCTAGAATTGATTGACTGGGTTTCAGTATCATGCTCATCATTTAATTTGTTTAAAACAATATGGATTAATATTTATAACCAGTTCGTGGGTGGTGGCGGCTATCGGGTTCACAGGGAATTGAAACAATAGCCCAGAACTTGTGTAAAGATAAAGATCAGTATGATTAAAAAAAACAAAAAACATTATGTATGCACACATTATGGTATTCAGGAATGCATGACATCGAATGATTTTGGGAAATATGCTATGAAATTGTCTTACAAACAATGAAGAAAAAAAATCCTCGAGCTATGTAATCATAATGTCTTTATTAATGTCTAAAAATCCTCCTGAAAGTGATCTTTCTTTGACACAGCAGTGACCACTGAACACATACAAACCAGTGCGTGATAAACATTTAAATGTGTGTATTTTAAGATATATTTCAGACACATGTTAAGGGATGAAAATAAAGTTTTTGTCCCAGAAATCCCACATATGGGGAGATTTTTGATGTCATCTGTAAATTAAACAACAGTGAGTGGTTTCCCTGGTTCCCACTGGTTTACTGTGTGTGTGTTAAGTGGAAACAGCTGTGGAAAATAAGGGATATTTCTATTCTTCCTACCTTCTCGATCAAATTCAAGCTCTTGTTTGGATGAACAGCGTGCTTGTGCTGCTGGAGCAGGCCGCAGATGTTGTGCTGTTTTAGTTTTATCTGTTTGTCTTCCACAATCCCCACATCTGGGGGGGGGGGAGTTACAACTAACTTTTAATTTTATATTAAACTATCACTATTATTGCTGTAGTTCAGGTTATCATTGTTGATTTTTTTTTTTTTTTTAATTGCTGCTGGTTTATTTTTCCTCTGAGAGCACTGTTGGTATTCCAGTTTTGTTTTTGTTTTTTCTGAGTCAGTCACAGATCTGCTCAGATCAGATATTTCCAGGGAGAGCTGTTTTGTTCATCATTACAAACATCTGGATTTAATCTCTTCCTGTTAATCTGAATGCTAGCTCACACTCATTTTTACTGTAGTCAGTATACAACCGTACTGTAAAGCAACACGGTTTATCAGACATGTTGCTGTGTGTAATATATCAGACGTCCCGTGGCTGACTGGTTGTACTAGCATGGTATTCTGGCAGGAAGTGACCTCCGAGGTCTCGACTGCTCAACTGTGAGACTAGATAATCCATAGTTTGCTGATATTTTTTTGTGACAAGGTGACAGGAAGGAAGTTTGCAGTAAACCCACAAAGACCTGTGATCTGGATTAGGTGTGACTCATCACTCAAGTCTGGTTTGGTACTGTGTGCAGAAGGTGCACCTTCAATGTGATGTAGTAACTATTAGGGGTGGGATGATATGACAAAATGAGTGATATGACAAAATGAGCAGTTTTATGGAAATATTGGATTTTATATTTTTGCATCTAAAGTACTTTGTCATTTCAGGTATTTACTTTGATGGATTATCCCAAAACAGCTGCAACAACTACCAGGTTTGCATTAGATAATAGTCAATACAATCATCATGTATGTATGATATGAAATTGTATCCATGTCGCCCACCCCTAACTACGACCCAGATGTGAACAAACTATCTGAAATTGAAGGAAAAAAAATAATTGTCAATTTACTTTTCTTTATATATGGATTTGGCTGATTACTATTTAAACATCCAAAATGTTGAAAAGATGTTGCACGTGAAGCTCAGTTCAGTCAGACAACTCAGTTTGTTAATGTACAGACTTGATATTTGACGTCTAGGCTTTGACCTTGTGACTCCCAGTTTGCATACATTAAAGAGGACCTATTATGCTTTTGTGCTTTTCTCCCTTCCTTTAGTGTGTTATATACTTTTTTTGTGCACGTAAAAGGTCTCCAAAGTTACAAAGCCCAAAGTCCACTCCAAAAGGAGTTGCTCTCCCCCACGGAAACACTGATCCTGAACTGCCTGAAAGACCTTGCTTGAAGTCCTACCGTTACTTCTGTAACATGGTGATGTCACCAAGTAACATATTTGCATAATACCTGCCTAGCGGCTAATTTGGCACGCCCTCAAACAAAGCTAGTTAGATAGAGTGGAGCTGGAGTGGAACACGAAGAGTTTGGTTTGGTTGACCAATCATACCAGACCGACCAATCAGAGCAGACTGGGCTTTTCCAAAGAGGGAGGAGCTCAAACAGAGCGTTTCAGATAAGAGGGTGAAAAGAGGTGCTGCAGCACAGCCGTATGAGAAAAGTAAAGCCTTTTTTGAACATTAAAGCATGTAAACATGTTCCAGTAGAAACAAAAAATACAAATAATCACTTGAAAATGAGCATAATAGGTCCTCTTTAAGATCAGGGAGTGACAATAAAATGAGCATTGTCGGATGTTTTGTACTGAATATGGCATGCGAGTTGTCTGCCTGAACTGGCTCGCAGGCTTCGCCTCCATTATGACACAAAGTGTCGTCATGATTGTGCCAAAAATGTCCACCCAAATTATGAGACAAGTGTTTGTGGGAGCTGGTGAAGAGCGAAGGAGAGCTAGTAGAGAACGACGGGCAGAAAATGCCCTGCAGGTATTTCTTCTAAAATGCACTGTAATTTATGAGTATTATTTTTATTGTTCATTAGTAGATCAAATTAGAAAAGGGAGAATTGGGGAATTTGTATGACTTTCTGGGAAGAATCGGTAACCAAAAGTCTTGTTGAAGTGGATTTTAATGATACATGTTTTCTGGACCATGATGCACTGTAATCAATACAAATTGACCCTTTTATTTTTAACTCAATTTGACGACTTTCTAAATCTAACCACTTGATAAAGACACAAACTTGCTCTTTTGTAATGCAATTTTAATACCATTCAGCCAATGTTATAGTTTCATTTTTCCCATAAAATAAAACATGTCAGTAAACAAGAGGCGTGTTCCTTGTGTTTTTCTTTTAATTTATTCAATCACAACTGATATCATTTTCATTGCAAAGATCAAGTGTTGTGGATGAGGCGAAACAGAGTTCAGACCAGAGGAGAGTTCAGTTCAGTGCACAAATGAAACCGCTTCAATAAATTAAAAATTCATATGTACCACACAGTATTTCCCTCATGTTGGTATATATATATAAAAAAAATCCTGTCATTTGGGTGGGAGGGGGTCACACACAGGTCATGCAGTAACACATGGAAAATACAAAATGGCAAATAAACACCATTCACCCACAACAAGACAAGACCAGAGCAGAGAAAAGATCAAGTAAACACTGCAGTATTCATTTTACACACACCAATATGTCATTAAATTAATAATCTAGGAGTGTTTTAAGATATTTGTCCCCATTTGATCCAACACCTTTTGCCCATTTTAAGACATCCAGTGAATAAATGCTGCAGTGCTAGCTTGACCGGCTTTAAAAATATCTGATTAAGTCAAATCACATTTTTTGCTCCAGTCAGCATGAAGGTCAAATTCAGTACACGTTTTTCTGCTGATAAAAAAAAAGGAGTAAAGGGGGAGTTTTATCTCGTTATGTGTTGGCGTTGTACACGCTTAACACATGTGTGCTCTGATTAGACAAGCATGATTGTTACTTGTGACCTTTCTTCGACATGAGCCTTAAGATGACGAATCAACATCACCGACATAATCAATTCAGGATTTTAAAAAAAAAAAGACTTTAGCAGTAAAAATAAGACACAGCAACAGGAAACGACCTCGACTACAGAAAAAGGTGACACAAAAAGTGAGAAGGAAAATTTTAAGGTGGTTTAAATTTCTATAACGTTATATATTAAACGGGGAGAAAGGGGAGAGAGAGAGAGAGACATACGATAATTATTTGGCAATGTTTTTTTTCCCATTCAATCGAATGTTTCTTTTAATAAATTCACTACCAAGGCAACTGAATCAGGATAATCTAAACACTACTTCACATTTTATTTAGACAACTCGTCTTATCCGTAAACGTTATTCATGGAGTCATTTTCACTGCACATTTAAAAAGGATAAGTTCAGATTTTTTTCCAAGTCTGTCTCAACACAACACTCATATGCCCATATATGACAAGATAAGTCAATCAGCAGAGAATCAATCAATTCATCCTTTAAGTCATTTATCAAGCACAAATGCCAACATATTTAATGTGATTTGTACCTTTCTATGTTTTATACTGTTGTAAATGTGCCGTTTTTTTATTGTTAGTCTGATAGAAAATGCAATTTGAAGACGTCATCTCGGACATTTTTCACTATTTTCTGACAATTTATAGTTAAAGCGATCGATCGATTATTTAAAAAAAATGAATTAACAGATCAGTCGAAAATGGAATTAATGGTTAGTTGCAGCCCTGAAGAGATGGAGGACAAAATCCACAGTCCTTTCTGTCCTTTCTTAAATTAATCTGAAGCTAAAATGAGGCCAAAAACAGGGAATTCAACTTTTAATATTTTCAGCTAACATTAGAAGGTGTTTCTGCACAGAACAAGGACTCTGTAAACAGTCAGTATTGAGAGAAAGAACAACTACAGCGACTAATATCTCTTTAAACGTCTTTATGGGAATGTGAGTATTGTATTCAAGCAGACTGAAAAATGTGAACCCGTCCTTTTAACAACCAGGTTGGGTGAACACGTCTCTCGACAAAAGAAAATTCTGGGCTAAACTCTGTGTGGTCAGTTTCTCCCTGTAGCTGCCTGAGACAACACATGACGTCAGTTTGGCAGAGCGATCACTCGTACAGTATACGGAGAGGAGGAATGAGGAGTGATCGGTGGAACTTAATCTCATCTAGATCTCAGAGGTGTAGAGTGTAATAATGAAATATGTCCGACAGGAGGGGATTATTATTGTAAATGAATGACGAGACATCTGCGTTCATGAAGACAGGGAGAGAGAAAAATGATTCCTGATTATTCTGGTCTGGGAGACCAAATGGATTAAGTTGGCAGCAGGACAGGATCTGACATCATAGTTTGTGGGTCAGGATGAAAGAAATGGAAGAGATTCTGCTGGTTTGAAAACCATCATGTGAACAGCAGCTCGGCCCAGCTTCTGCGTTCTTACTGGTTAAAAGTTCGTTGATTTGACGAAAAGGTCGGATCTGGGGGGAAAAAAATGTTGTTGACACCTTAATGGACCTTCGCCTTGGGCTGGGTGATTCTACGGACAACACTGTACAGGACTCCGAAGTTCTGTAACAAAAAAAAAAAAAAAAGAAGAAGAAGCACAAGACAAGAGTTTCATGTTTCGAGAAGAAAACATCTGCACACTCACAGGCCGTTTTCAGACATGGAATACCAACAATGTTGGCTTCATCTATCAGTAAAAGTCATGGTTTCTGGGCTTTCAAACAACGGTCTCAGGTAGGAAAATGTCCCTTAAAGGGACTGTTTGTAACTTTGTAAGCGTATAAATGTAGCGGGTCGGCACACATGCGAGCTCGTGTATGCCGGGAGCCTCGTCTCCTCTGCCTGCTCGCCTTCACTCAGACAGAGCGCGCGTTCTCGCGTACTCGCTCCACCTCTAGACGTGAACGCGCGCTCACTCCACACTGCAGAAGAGTTAGTTTAGCTCTGAGAATATCTAGTGAATGTACAGTGGACGTTTGTGCAGAAATAAATGCTGCAGCTCCTCCAGAGAGAAACGTTACCGTCTCCCTCCTGCGCCCGCAGGGAGACACCGGGTGCCGGTGTCACGGTTCACGTTTCTCTCTGCGGAGGCTCGTCACTTCACAAGACACGGAAAACCTCTGTTGGTGCGCGCTGTGTCAGTGAATGCAAGCAGGCAGC